>JAUKPP010225353.1:0-22500 GCA_032273245.1 Phyllaplysia taylori | reverse complement strand
TACTGATTAAGCTCTTCGCCTGTGATGCGGAAGATCGAGTTCGATCCCACGTGCGGACGATCTGCATTTTTTTTTTGCTGGGATTTTCTCTCTCAGCCTTGGTTGGCCCTGACGGGCAGGGTCGAAGCAGCCCGCTTCTTAAAGTTTGTGCAATATGTCCAGTTCATGAAGTTATCCGGATTTTGTTGGGAGTAGAAAAGCGAATAATTGGTCGCGTCCATATCTTCCGGGTAATTCCAGGTATGGAGACTCTAAAACGATCGGGGAAAAGAATAATTTTGTAGAATTCTCTCCTCTCCCCTCCCTCCCTGCCCCCAACCAAACCTCTACCGGTCAACTTCGGTTATTAAGCATTTAGAAAGAAACGGACAAAAGAATGATGTTGTCCAATTCTCCAACCTTTACATGTCAACTTCCGTTTTCATGGAACTTACAGAACCATCCGAATAAATGAATATTTATGTCGGATTTCACCCACCTCAACCAACAAGGTTTGCTTGGTTATGTATGGACATTTTTTTAACGATCCAAACAAACGAATCAACTAGGCCTGTGTCGGATTCCGCCCAGCCCTACCGGTCAGAGGAAGATTCCAGCCCGCATTACGCAAAACCCATTCCGGATTTGGATAAAGAGCAGCGCTACTCTCGCTACTTTCAGGGAGAAAATGCCGGACAAGGGGAGATCACCAAGGGATGATGACTCCTGGACCGATGACGTCACACGGACTTTGGTGCTGCTGATCACCGTTCGGATTGGCTGCGGGATGGCCGGTAATAACTCTTAGTCTTAAAATCGATACACCCTCGTCGGATTGAGAGTTGGTCAGGTTTTTGAAGGACTGGTCAAGCGTTGACCATAGTTATGTGAGTGATGTGATGTTGGGGTTTCTGTTGGTCCTGGTTTGTTTCGGTGAGCTACACAGTGGCAATAGGTCAGTGCCATAGTCGGTATTTACGCAAGACAAAAAAATCCAAGGTTCCTTTTATTAGCTGCCCCCACCCCCCAACGGAAAAACCCACTGTTTTTAAATGAGTTTGTGATGTTGGGATTTCTGTTGGTCCGGGTTTGTTTCAGTGAGCTACAGTGGCAATAGGTCAGTCCCATACTCGGTACTTATGCAAGAAAAACCCAGAGTTACTTTTATTGCACTGCACTGAGTTCACTGAGGCACTAGAATTGCCCCCCTAAAAAAGACAAATCCACTGGTCATTTCATGAGTTTGGGGCAGCTCTATTGGTTGAGTTGATTAAGTTTGTTCTTTTGTTGAAGTTAAACATAACATAGAGACGATTGAGGATCGGAACAGATGAGGGCAACGGTAACATTTACAATAAAGAAGGAGAATACCACAACAGAGCGCCCGCCAACCACACGCACAAGGGGCGTAAAACTAATACCAAACCAAAGATAAGAAACTCATCTCAACACCAAAACAAAAGTCGTAAAAACGAAAGACACAGCATAAACATCATAGCACTTTTTTCTTGAAACGCTTACGACAGAAAGCAAGAATTAATAACGAATGGAAAAGAAGGGAGGAGTGCACACAAAGTGTAGAGAGCACAACGTTGAAAGAGGAGGGAAAATCTAGGAGAAAAAGAGAATGAAGGAAGAGAAAGAACAACCGAGTTGCGGACTCAAAAAGTAGAGAAAATAACGACGACGGTTGAGGGAAAAACGAGGAGAAAGAAAGATACTTTTTTCTTTATAGAAAGATTGGAGGAGAACATACAAAGAGGAAAGAGGACGAAGACCAAGGAGGAGGAAGAAACGAGTAGCTAAAAAAAGAAATAATAATAAAAGGAAGAGTATGAAGAAAAACGGTGAGAAAACGAGGAGGAAATGACGACAACGAAGGAGGAGGAGGGGGGAACAAGGAGGGGGGGGGGAGAATAAAAGGAAGAGAAGGAAGAAGAGGAGGCGCGGTAAGAAGAAGAAGAAGAGGAGGAGGAAAGGGCTTAAATGGCCGGGCAAGTGTTTAGACGTCGCCATGGCAGCCGAGGTAATCCAGGGTGTAATCCAGCCTAATTCTCTCCCTTTGGCCGGCGGATTAAGCGCGCCAGAGCGGTGGCCTCCCCTAGCCGGGCAGACAGATAAGACTTTAGACATAGAGGCACTCACCGCGCTGCCAGCCACTTCAAACACTCGCGCTACGCTCCTACAACAGCACGCGTTGGTTGGAGGGAGGGAGGGAGGGAGGGAGAGAGGGAGCGAGGGAGGGAGGGCTGGCTACACATGAGGAGCTTCATTACAAATCACGTTTGTATGCCAAAAATGAAAGAAAAAACAGCAAAGAAAAAAATTATATTACATGTATGCCACTTTAGATAGAAGATTATAGCAAAAAGTCATTTGGAAGAGAAAAAATACGTTAATTTTTTTTTTTTTTACTTATTTATAGAGGCATCAGCCTTTCTTGCTGTTATAGCCTATGGCTGAGAAAACAGTTCATAATACAGTGCTATATTTGCTTATAAAATCATAGAGGTAACATTGTTGTTACAAGACATGAAATATGTAAATTGCAGGGTTATTTTTATTATCTTCCCTTGACTGTACAAAACTGTTTGGTTTGGTTTAAGGCCCCTTGTAACACCATGATATCATTTTAGAGGTGGGCAACTTTGGCCCTGCCAGTCAGGGCCAACCGGGATTAAGAGGGACACAACACCCCAGTAGAAAGATGGAGATGTTCATTCAACGTGAGGATTGAACTCCCATCCCCTGCGCTTTGATTTGGTTTGGTTTGGTTACCAGTTTTACACCCCCTGCATCACTGTAAGGTCATTTAAGAAACGGGCTACTTCGACCCTGCCTGTCAGTGCCAACCCGGATTGAGAGGGAAAAAATCCAAGCAGAAAAAAAACCCAGATCGTCTGTGATCGGGGATCGAACCGGGGTCTTCCGCATGACAGGCGAAGAGCCAAACCATTACACCACAGCGCCGGTAAAAAACCCTGTTTTTTTAGCATAAATACCAAGTATAGGACTGAACTATTCCAACTCCCAAATTGAAAGACTTCCAAAACTTCTAACACAAAGTTCCACTTCCTGTAGGCTAACCATTACACCACAGCGCTGGTCTGCGCATTGAGCATCTTTTAAAAAATGGAAATGCCCAATATAAATTGCATTTACTATTATTATTTATTATGATAGGCAAAGAGCTCACCCATCACACTAATGACGCTGGTTAACCAGTTTTGTGATGAAGCTCCTCATATGAGCCACTACTTGCACGTGAAGGCCATACCTCATAACAAACAGAGAAATCTTCAACAGGCAGAGGTAATATTTATGTATCATTGTATAGATATCCGATAAAAAATAACCCTGTGACCCTAATTCTGGTCAACCAACACAAAAATATTATAACCCTGCAGTAACTCCAAGTTGATTATGATCGTGATTACGATCAATATAAAGATTATGAACCGAAAAAAAATATGAGTCATATAACATAAATGACAGAACAAGTAATATAATTGTAAATCACTACATTAAATTAGGTTACTCGCACCCTTACAAGTAAACAAAACAGTTTATGCAGTCAGTCCAAACTGTACGACAGACCTGTGTAAAACATCGCATCTGTACAGGTGGTTATCAAAATCAATTAAAGTTCAAGTCTAAAAAATACATGGAAACATGCAAATCTTCCAGAAGATTCTACGAATGTATTTATAACATTAACATTTCATAAAGCTCCAATGTTAGAAAACTCTGAGTGCTGCGATTCAAGTAAAGAACAGTTTGACCCTTGAAGTCATGGTGTAGTGATACGTTTGACGGCTGGGGCAACAATTTTCCAAATATTGGGTTTGTTTTAGTTAATATCAATATATCAAAGTAATCACACGTTTTGTGTTGAATTATGAGCTCTCTACGACCAAGATGGCGATCTTGCTGTTATCTTTGCGGGCTCTGAAGTAAAGGACCCCCCCCTCTCTCACTCTCTTTGTCTCTCTCTCTCTCTTTGTCTCTCTGTTCTCTCTCTCTCTCTCCGTTCTCTCTCTCTCTCTCTCCGTTCTCTCTCTCTCTCTCTCCGTTCTCTCTCTCTCTCTCTCTTTGTCTCTCCGTTCTCTCTCTCTTTGTCTCTCCATTCTCTCTCTCTCTCTTTTCGAGGTTGCAACACATCGACAGGGCATCATTGCTACTGTCACTATTATGGAAATAAAAAAGTTTCTGGCTCTCCTGTAAAATTGCAAATGGCGCTCGTCCACTTGTTGTCTCCAGCCGTCCATTTGATATGTTATGATATCTGGGCTTTGTTAAGCCTTTTGGCCTTTTGCCTGATCTTGTTGAGTCTTCCCTTTTTGTGATCTCCTTGTATTTTTATTTTGTTTTCATTTGTTATGTTCCAGAAACTTAAGTGTCGCATGAAGGAAAAACAAGTTGGATATTTTTTTATTGTGGATCCTTCATGGATAGCGGACTGTAACAACGATATCCAAAGTTGACAATTCCCAGCTTGTGACCTATTAGGATTAGGATATGGAGCTTCGCACTTTAGTTTTGCAACCGATTCTCTCGTAAACTTTTAGGAAAAACCCCGAAAATTTGTCAAATTCTACATTAAACAGTCTACCATGAATCATGCCATCTCATTCCATATCTGAAGTCTGGTTGAGTTTTGCAATTTTTACTACTGTTTCTCGTAAACTTCACACCCTTGCCTCATAACATAATTACCAAAATTTTTTTTTTCTTTTTTCCTAATTAATTATTCATAGTTTTGAGCGAATTGAGAAAGGCTTGCAATCTCAGACACTAAGCACTGTATTCTTCTGATTTTTTTAGTCATACTTTGTAAAAAAGACAACAACACTAGCATTGTGATTTGGACATTTTGGAGAACTTGCGGATAGATTATGAATTTAAATAATCAATTTGGCATTAAATCTGATATTTTCCTAGATATGAGTAAAGTAATTATGTCATAGGGCTAATATTGGATAGAAGTAACATGCGCACGCACACACACATACACATACACATACACACACATCTCATCCTAACCCTCATACATTCACTCCCACATCAATGCATTCACACATGGGGTAGTGGTAGTCAAAATATTATGTTAGTTCATAGTTTTGTATTCAAAGAGACTCCAGGTCTTTCTTTAGTTACTTCAGACTCGTACAATATTGTGATTGTGGGATTATTTTACAATGAACAATTATGACATTGAACGAGGTGGCTCACGTACACTGAGATCTTGGTTTGGTTACCAGTTTTACGTCCCCTGCAACACTGTAAGGTCATTTAAGAGAAAGGTTACTTTGACCCTGTCTGTCAGGGCCAACCTGGGCTGAGAGGGGAAAAAATCCCAGCACAAAAAAACCCAGATCGTCCACGCAAGGGGATCAAACTTGGGTCCTCCCTCATGCAAGGCGAAGAGCCTAACCATTACACCACAGCGCCGGTGAAGAATAATATGCATGACACATAAAGAACATATAATAAATACTATGCTCGTCACATCCCTTTGGTTTCAAAGAGCAGATCCTTGGAGCAAGGAAACTGATGAACAATTAGGTCATTCACAACACATCTGGTTTTGTAGTTATCTTAATCTCTACGGTGCGTAACAAAATTAGGTCAAATGCAAAATGGAATGATACAAATGTCTCTACATAAGCACATCCCTTCATAGACGATGTAGCTAAACACTTGCAGCCACATCAGGTCCAATTGAAAGACTCTACGACAAAGATGTAAAAAATGGTTTCACGACATAGTTGGTCCTTGGTTCTCCCCACCCTTGTAATACTGGGGGTCATTTGAGAGCGAGGTTATTTTGATATTGCCTATCAGAGTCAACCCGAGGTGAGAGGGACGTTATATTCTATATCACAGCAGACTCTTGGAGATACTTGATTAAAACTGATTCCCTTTTTCTACTCTTATCTCCAGTACTTTTTTTCTTTTTTAAACAGACGGAGAGCCTGGCCCTTATATCACAAAGGCCTGCATTTGGTTTGGTTACCACTTTTACATCCCTTCTAACACTAAAAGACAGGCTATTTTAACCCTGGCTGTCTGGGACAACCTGAGGTGAGAGGTACAAACCCTGGCAAAAAACGAGATCATCCGCACATGGGATAAAACTTGGGTCTTCCATATGATAGGCGAAGAGCCTAACAATTCCACCACAGACACCGGTGGCTGCATTTGTTTGCTCATTTCCCTGCCAGTTTCAAGAACGGGTCAATAATACAAGGTAAAACCCAAGACAAGTGCAGTAGACAACAGCATCTCCTCTGTGGAAACACCCGTTATTTGACAGTCCTTTCCTTTCTTGGGAGCTGACTTTTTGTCTTTTTGTAAGTGTATCTTATGAGAGTTTTATTTGCTTGGGCAGTGTCAAACTGCGCGCTGCACTGTGGCAACCTGCAACGATGTGTGTGGACGGGTGAATTGTATGAATGGCTTTTCTAATGTGGATTTTATTATAAGTTATCAACACGTGTATGAATGACGAATGTCGTTGTAAAATACCATTGTAAAGCGAATGTCCCTACACGGCTCAATAAAGCTGGATTTTCTTTTCTCTTCTGTCTTTTCTTACACTCCATTCTCACAAATGTGAGGACTCGAGTATAACCGGCTTCACTTCAGACACAGTCCTGACGGTATTGGTGACGCCATTACTACCCGAGATCACCGCCACTGCGGGAAGTTCCGGAGTACCGGCGCGCCGTTCTGTCCCGTTCATCTCAGCGTGGGTGGTGACCACATGTGACGGTGACCCTGACATGACCTCTACCCTCGGCAGCGGGTTGGCGTTTGGCGGCATGACATCGACGGCCACGGGGTTGTCATAAGCGTGTCTGTGTCGCTCGACTCTGGGCCGGTTGAAGCTGAAGAAGTAGAAAAAAAAAAGAACAGTTAACACCATACAGCATTTCTATAGCTTGTTTCCACACGCTAACTATACTGTACACAGAGCAATAACTGCAAAGGATTAATATCTGTTTTCCATGCACGAATTATACAGTGGGCCCTACTCAGTAATATCATTCCTAAGGGCATATATATGTTCTTTTACCATACACGCTAACTACACAGTACACATAGCAATATAATTGTAAAGGAACAAGTCTTGTTTCTAACCAATAACCATGATTACCTTACTTGCAAGAGAGTAAAAAGCTTGAAGAAGAAAAATAGGACACCCAACAGAGCCCTCAAGAACCATTGCGAGTAAGCATGACAAGATTTTTCAAACATATAACTACATGCCCATTGCTGAGTATTTTATCATAGAGATTATAACTTTTTAGACAACCTTCAATGCATTGCAAAAGATTATATAAGAAATGAATAGGTCAAACATGAAATTAACAATTATATTTAGAATAAATAATCAATGAGCAATTTTTGTTTTGAATAAAATACAAACAAGTTCTAATGCTTGACTAGTACATGTACATGTAAATGCAGCTAATATTTTGCTTTATAAAACAATAAGCTAACAAAGGCTAAAAAAGGGACGCTTGCTATTACGGCTTTGCTAATAACGGTAAAAATAAATGTCATCTACACATGAGGATTGCACAAGCAGACTTGGAGACAGCTGGGAAACATAAGAGCCTGCCATTGTCCCAAGAGGCTGTCGCTACTGGTTTTGTCCATAACATCTCATACAATGCAATACTTTGTGAACTGTACATAGCAAATCCGACAGCTTATCTTTACAAGTAGGCTGCTGCAATGAACATGATGACTCTTCTTTAGTAGTAAGGAGTGGGTTATTCATAGAGGCACCAGCGTCAGCTGTTTTAGCCTCTCCTTGTTTTGTTTTTTCGTAACATCAAGAGCTTTATTTCATATTTACCCTAGACACTGCCAGCAAAGCTTTCATGAGTTGCTCTTTTAATCGTTCAAACACTAACTAGAGCAAGTCACTGACAAATTAGAATTTGGAAGCAACTTATTTATAGATATAATAAAGGTGCAGGCTTTTTTTGCTGTTTTAGCCGTCATCGACAAAAAGTTGAAATTCAATTACAAATTATTGCGTATTAAGGTGAAAATTCAAACACAATCGTGATTAGCGCGGTGGGTTGAGTTGCGACGCATGAGCTGCCAGTTGGGACATTCCTGATGTAAACAATGTGTTGTGAGGGTATAAAAATAGTGATTAAAAATGGGAAGGGGGAGGGGTGGAAAGCAATAAAAAATCTGGCAAGAAATCATAATTTTCACCAATGTGTATGACTTGTTGGCAGGTAAAAGTTCTTAATGATATAAGAAAAAGATTCTCACCATCATCGGCATTTGGTAGTGTAAGTTTAACTTTAGGAGTGTAAGACACATAAATTTGCTAACAATTTGTCATACAAAAAACTTTCAAATATGTAAAAAATTTATACGGGCAAAATGCTGAAGAATGCTGGGTAAGTGTTGGGTAAAATGAAAAAAAGTCAAATAAAAGAAAAACATAACAGTAACAGGTGATTAAATTTCTAACATATTCTCGTGCCTTTGACAAAAAATTAAACAAAAAACAAAACAATATACATCCAAATGTTACACAAGCAAAAACTATTAGAATCGCATACATAAAGTGAACAGGTTATACAGTGCATCAAGGTATCAAGAATTATACATACATAAAAAATAAACATGATACAAGAACTTCAGATGCTCTTGTAAAAAGAGCGGGGTGAGAGGCATATTATTGTAGGCTCGCTGCAGTCATTCAGTCGTATGAAGTTACACCTGATTTTACAAGAGATCTAAACCTTTAGAAGCCTTTTTCTCAGAACAGCAATTTTGCAGTTACAAAAATAGGCCTCTAAACCATTGATGTGGGGAAATTTGATGGGGGTGGGGTTGTTAGAGAAAAGAGTGGTCTGGAATTGAGATCAATGATAATCCAAGTTTCATCTTAAATGGGTGAGACGAGTGCTAAGAGTACTGTAACCCTTAACAATGACATTGGTAGAAAGAATATAAAAAGCCTTTCTTTTCTGTGCTTTGTAATAATCGTATAATAGCTGCAGATTTGAGGGAAATCTTTCAAAGGAGAAATGCCCTAACAAAAAATTGTCTGGTTTTTGGTTTATGTCACTTTTAATGCTGTAAAGCTATTTTAGAGATGGGCGACTTCAACCCTTCCTGACAGGGCCTATCCAGGCTGAGAGGGATGCAACATCTCATCAAAGACATGGAAATATTCATCCAACATGAGGATCAAACTCCAGTTTTCTGTGTGCTAGGCGAAGAGCCTAAATACTATACGACAGACCTCTTTTTATTGCCCTGAATAATATCCGCATCATTGGTATCATCCTTATTATTTTCATGATTTCAACTCTCATTATTACAATCTCTTTGCTTTTTTTCTCTAGTGGAACCTCTACAGATTCAATACAGCGTTTGGTTTTTACACGATTTTGGCCTTCATATCAATAAATTATAACAAGTCCTTTTTTGTTAGTTTTTGTCAATCTCAAATTTGATGTCTTTGAGGTAATGATTTCACAAAATAATGATGGAATATTAGTGATGGAAAGGGGCTGTCAAGGACTGGAGATAGGGAGAAAAAGAATATAAAATTAGTGGGTTCACAAATGTGAGGGTGGAAACATGAAATTGATGTTAGACTTTGATTTCTTTCCGCAAAAATTGGAATCACTATTCAGGTCAAATGTCACTTTTAGTCCTGGCGAAAGTTTGATTTTTTCCGTTGAAATTTTATTTATGCAGACACTTTTGTTATGTTGTGTTATAAATGCAATAATTATGTAATGTACATTGAGCATACAATTTTTGAAAATTGAAATGGGCAATACAAATGCTATTTATATTCTTATCCTTATTATCATTTAAAAGATGACACCTGGATCCATTACGAAACTGGATCCATTAAAAAAAAATTCAAATACAAAATCAAAATTAGGACTGGTTGGGTTGTAATAAAATGCTATTAGAAACACCAGAGGGGCATGGTGAACAGGTGAGGCCTGCGACTTTAGAGGCCATCAAGTTCGACAAGACAAGTGTCGAAGCCATGGAAACAGAAAATAATCCTAATCAGTAAAACTAACCATTATAACACGAACTACTACACTCACTATTTCTTATGAGAACAGCCTATAAACTCTTACTTGGAAGGATTTATTTGTATGTTAGTTAACAAACATAATATTTTAAGTATCTTGTCCTTTGGTTCCATTTCAGGTACTACTTACAATATTATGTAAGATGGTTTGTCAAAATGATGTGCAAATTTCAGGGCGGGGTGGGTGCATTGTCAGCATGGACAAATGGAATGGATCAAGCACTTTCCACAAGTGGACAAGTGGAAAGTAATTAAATGTCATTAAGGAAAAGGTCATGGTCAAGGGGAAAGGTCAAGGTCAAGAAAGAGGGCCATGGTTGGTGGTGAAGGTCAAATGTCAAGGCCAGGTGGCGTCCCATCAAGGGAGGTAAACACCGACTCACCCCCAGTTTCTCAACAGCGCGATGTCCACTCCATGATCAGGGAATGCCACCTAATGTCTTTTCCACTTATCTAAATGTTTGCTTAACAAAGTTTTGAGAGCCTACAAGAGACGGAACTTTGTAATGGAAGTCTTGGAAGTCTTTCAATTTGTGAGTTGGAATAGATCAGTCCTATACTCGGTATTTATGCTAAAAAAAACCCAGGGTTTTTTACCGGCGCTGTGGTGTAATGGCTAGGCTCTTCGCCTGTTATGCTGAAGACCCCGGTTCGATCCCCAGCGCGGACTATCTGTTTGTTTTTCTTTGGGAATTTTTTCCATCTTAGCCCGGGTTGGCCCTGACAGACAGGGTTGAAGTAGCCCGTCACTTAAATGTCCTTACAGTGTTGTAGGGGACGTAAAACTGGTAACCAAACATAACCAAACCAGCGTTGTTTTAATGCAGTGCATTACATTGAGGCGGTAGATTTACCTCCCCCCTCCCCAATTGGAAAACCCTGCTGTTTCATCTGAGTTTGGGACAGCTATGCTCACAATGCCCCAACAATTTCTCTTTACCAAAAAAGAACCTGTGTAGTCATGTGACAATATTTTAGGTTCCCCTGTCGATGAAGGAATCATTTAATTTTGGAACGAGTCAGGCAGAAACGCAGACATCGAATATGAAGAGATGAATAGAAGTAAAAGGCACACCAATGGTTTTGAGCTACATGTATTTCATTATCAATGTAAAGTGCCAACAGCTAAATACGGCGAATGGGAGTAGTAATTTTACTTATCATTATTATGTAACCAAATGTTCCCATAGGATAAATAAAGTCCTTATTTAACTTCTTATATATTTTTATGATCATTATAATAAAAAAAGAAAATAATATAGCAAAAATTAAAATGCCTATGTCATGAAATATATTACGGCTTCATTCATAACAAAATTTACGCCCATCATTCATCCCAGACAAATCTAAGCTGATCAAAGACTATCTCTGAATGAGGTAGGGGAGGGGGAACGGAGGAGGGGGTGGGGGGGTAAGGACGAGGTGGCATTCCCCGACACGAGTGTCAAGCCTCAGCGAATGGCACTTCATCTCCGTCAAACCCGTCATAACCCGCACACATATGTCTGAGGGCTTTCTGCGGTGACGACAGGCGCACGGCGTGCACACGAGAGGACGGCCAACAGCACGAGGGAGTGCAGCAAGGTGACTGCTCCAGTCAAAGGTCAGGGGTCATGGGGGTCAAGGGTCAAGTGAAGCAAGATACATGAAGTATGAAGATTAAGGTTAAAAACTTTTTTTTTCTTTTTTTTTTGTAAAAAAAAAATAAAAAAAAATAAAAAATTAATAAATAAAAAAAGGTTAAAAACTTTTGGTAATAATCGTTACACAAATAAATATTATGAGGATTAGGACGATAGTAACAGTTAGCTGTGAGTGTGTGAGTCCATTTTTGTTGTGAGTACACCAGTCAGTCCTTAACAGTCATGTGGAGTTGTTTTGTTTGGTTAAAGTTTTTAACTTTACATTCTTTGCAAGGTTTTTTTTTTATTTAAAAAAAAAAAAATATTCTTCTTTGCAAGGTCATTTAAAAGACGGGCTACTTCGACCTTGCCTGTTAGGACCAACCCAGGTTGACAAGGACTGACCCCAGCAGAACGACACCCTTGGGAATTGCACTTCAAACACTACCACAAACATTTTCCCAGACACCTTACTTCTGTCCCTTCTATCCCAATTACTACATCTAATTCCACAGCCGTTAAAGGCAAATCAATTCTTCAGCCTGCAAAATCCTGTGGGGTAAACAAAGTGCATTAGTAACCATGGAAACACGAATAGCAGAAGATGTGTACAGTATCTACACTGTTGTTAGTATCACGTAAATGCACAACACAGTGCTGCTGTTGTTAGGGTCAAAGAACAAACTCCGAGTGAACACGTGACACTGTCTGAAACACCCAAACTGTGAACATGAAAAATGTGCTAGTTAGTTGCACCAACCGAAAGTCAACATTGTTAAGACAACAAGATTGAACTAAAAAATCACAACAGTTGAAATAAAAAGTTCAATGAATGATTTCTATAATCATCGGTTACAAAATACAGTCCCAGATAAACTATACAGAGCAAAAGCTTTGCAGAGTCGAGCCAACACCAAGGGCAGATAGAAAGAGAAATCAAAGAACTCAAAACCAAATTTACAGCCATCTACTATTTCCACTCACTGTTTGCAATACGATAGTAAACACATTTGGAAAGTCTCTAGACATTTGTACCTCAAGGAAAATTACGAGGGTAAAATCCTAAAAAAGAGGAAAATTCTACACCTGGTATATAATACAATATTACACACAAACTAAAATGAAAAACAACAACAACAAAGAGCAGATTTGATCAGAAGGAAGAGACAGAAAAATTGCCAAAAGATTCTGGTGGAGAAAAAGGATGAATGAAAGTCCAGAGGTCGTGGACCTCTTTCTCAGAGTTGAAGTTAGACAACAATAACAATATAATGTTTTGCTTTGTTGAGTTTTAACGGCACTATCGACACATCAAGGAAAGTAGAATAGGACAACAGAAATAGGCCTACTTAAAGAGAAAGAGATGTGAATAATGGTTTGCCCTCCAAATATAAAAATGGTCTGTTTTTGGCCCAATCCGAGGAAGGATCAATGGCTCTCTTTTCTTTTCCTGTTAAATTATTATCTTCATATTGTTTAGACTTGGTTTCTGTTTTGCAAATCTCAATGGACAGGTTTTTTGTTTGTTTGTTTTTTGTTTGTTGTTGTTATTTTTATCTAAAGAGAAGGATCCAACCACCCACCAATAGCATGAGAAATAGAAGGATAAAATATGAGATTTTATTGTTATTGATGTATGAATTATAGGGAAATAATCTGAGAGGTCAAGCAAGATGCATAGAGAATGCAAGATGCTGAAATACAGGGGGATGGGGAGGGGGAAGAGAAGGAGAGGGAGAGAGAGGAAGAAGGAGAGAGAGAGAGAAGGAGAGGAAGAGGGAGAGAGAGAGAGAGAGAGAGAGAGAGAGAAGCAGAGGGAGAGAGAGGAAGAGGGAGAGAGAGATGGAAGGAGGAAGAAAGTTTCCATAAGGAAAGAAGAAAGACAAAAAAAGAGACTGCATAAAAAGAAATGAGTGGAGGGGGAACAAATCTCTTGATTGACATCAAACACTGATGTAAAAATTGGTGAACTGTAGACATCGATGTCTAGAATTAGGGAAGAGACTAAATTGTGAACAGCATTGGTTTCCACCACAGAATATTCCATTGAATACAAACCATAGTAAAAGAACAAAACATAATACTATTCAGAATAAATTGAATTGAAAACAAAAACAAAAACAGACAAAAATAGTAACACCAACATTAACTCTTTGTGACCGTACAATAGCCATGCCACTTGTGCCAAGCGGATGGTCTCATCGTCCAATGGCGACAAGGGTGCGTCATAATTTGTTTCGCTTCAAACCTAGATTCTACTTGTTTTCCCAAACTGAATAATGTCTGCAAAGCTCTAACACCATGTCTTACGAAAATTAAATTTATTAATCATTGTTTGAAGTTAGAAAGCGATGGATGTTTCCCCGTGGTATCAAATTAATGAAGTTGTCTATTTGTAATGGAAACTGTTTGACAGATATTTTGAAACAGAACTTGGGTAGTGAGAAGCTCAGTGCTTTAGTATCGGTGGATTTTTCACAACTTTTCCTTGATCGATCATGAGCTTTACTCACAATCACTTAGTAGCTTTTACTTTTACAAGAAAGCAAATATCTAACTTTTGCAAAAACCTATGTCCTCAGATATGGATTATCTATTGGATTATGCAATGTTGGTGAAGCAACGAATAGTAGATCTCAAGATATTTTCAAGTAAGTTGAAAATTACATCTACATCTCAATGTTATTACAATAGCTTACGAAACACTGCTTTTTCTTCATTTACCCAGCTTTCTTTATGATGTTCTAAATTTTATGACAAAAAGAGTTGAAATTAATTTTCGTTAGCTAATTACAAACATTTTGATATGTGGGCCTACATATTTCTATTGAAGCAGGCTCTCTAACTAATGCAAGTTTTAAATAAAGTCTATCCGTACAATCTCAGGTGTCAAATCATTCTGTTGAAAACAATTATGGTCGCAAAGAGTTAGGTGAAAAAATTTACGGTCACAAATAGTTAAGACATACAGATCTAAGGAATTGGCAAAGAGCCATGAGACACCATTCCTACAAAATCATAGCTACATCGTGTGAACGAAACCAAATCAAACCAAGAACAGCCAGCAGGAGCAGACTAACCACAGAATGCCCGAACCAAGGAGAGCGAATTAATACGAGGGGTTAACCGAGTTAGTGAAAGGTTACGGCATGTGACTGAATGAACCAAAGAGCTTTGCGAAGGGAGGTTACTCTTGCTAGCCCCTACAGCCAGACGAGAGGCACAGCAAACCAGAGAGAGATAGTGGTATAGGGTGAAACCCGCGGGGCCAACCTCGAAGTTGTCTGTCTTCTCGGGTTTGCTGACGTCATTGGGTTCCTTGCCGTTCTCCCGTGGGGTAAAGAAGGAAACGGGGGTAGCGCTCTCTTCTCCTCCTACACAAGAAAACAAGATTGGTCAAGCAAAAACTTGGTCGTAAGGATTCCAACATAGATGAAGTTAGTAACAACTTATTTATCTATAATGATGCCAGCTTCATCAGTTGTTTTAGCCTTTTCTAACACAGGACACAAGCAAAACATGCATTTTTAGGAACAGCAAGTAGGACGCATGCATTGTGGCCTAGAGTTTGTTTTGCTAATTTTGTTTTACAGCATTATCAATACTGTAAGATCATTTAAGCATCAGGGAGATGTAGTAGGACAATAGAAACATATAGAAAGAAGTAGAAGGGTATTTAGAAAGAAAGAAGCAGACCACACCCGTGCACCCATCACCCAACCACTGTGGCATATTGACCATGTAGGTACTTGATATGTTAACCCATTACTATGGGCATCTTTCCACAGATCACACAATCCCACATGAGCACATAATAATCAATTATAATTATGAATATGGACTTGGGGAAAGAGAAAAGCAGACGCAGCGAAATCCAACTTGATTTGACTCTGTTGATAAAAGACTGTGACAATCGAAAAGAGAAAAAATAAAAACTGTATACATATCAATCAAATCATGAAAAAATCACTCATGAGTGCAGTAAAATAATCGTCATAATGAAAAAAGTCAAGGAATTGATGAAAGATGCTCAAGAGACTTATAATCCTTTTCCCCAAATCACGGAACACGCTATAAATATCACACAATGTGCTCCTCAACCAAGGTGATGATCCAGTAACAATATTGTCAATACAACACAGAATAATAGCTGAAGTTTGAACTTGGGCCAGACTAGTGCTACCACAAATGACTAAGTAACCTACGGATCGCAGAAATATTGCCCACACTCGAAACTTGACTTGAAGCAAGTAATTTTAACTACTCTTTTTAACCCTGACAAATTAAATCATGTGACTTCATCTTGATGATAATGCCTCACTCTCTCTATGTATATGTAGGCCTACTATAATATACATGCATGTTTTTTTAAACTAAAGATTGGGCTTTTGAATAGGACTGGCTGAATTAATTTCATATTAAAGGCCTGAATTACTTCGAGGTTAAAAGACTTAATTTCCATACCAGACGTGACAACAAGCATATATTATAATACTGATAACTTGATTTGGAGCAAGCACTTGGGCAAGACTATCACTATGGTACCGATATAGCTCCACCGATCACTTGATTTGGAGCAAGCACTTGGGCAAGACTATTACTATGGTACTGATATAGCTCTACTGATCACACAACTTCATCATAAAACAAGGATGCTATTTAATTTTGATTCAGACTGCGCATCAATCTATTGAAAGGAAAAAAAAAATTGATACAAAATGTAAGAAATGTACAATTAACAAGCATGTAGTATTGATAAACATGTAAAGAAAAAAATCACTCACCACAACCTCAACAAACCGTAAGAATATTTTATTGAAGAAAATATATACACGCATGCATCTACAGTGTCGGGACGAGTGCGCAATGACAGAGTTACAAGCATCAGTTTTTTTTGCATACTGTGGAAGCTTTGGATGCATGCAGGATTAACAATATTTCCCTCATTCCACATGCCAAGTAGTTTTGCACAAACTTAATACAGACATGCACAAGTGCATGAGACAGTAAGTGTTCTTCAATACCTGGGAAAAAAGTTAAGTGCTTTGCTGAGCTAAAAAGGCAACAATGATAAAAAAAAAAAAAAAAAAAAAAATATGACCACCCCAAAAATTCGGGAACAAAACTATGGATAGATTTGCCTTTTACTCTGACTGTACAACAGTAGCGCAAAATTTCCTAAGAAACTGAGTCTTGCAACAATTCAATATGACATGTAGGTCGTAGAAAACATCATTTAAAGAAAAACTCTCTGGAAAAAAATTGGTTAACTATTGTTCTCAACTTGCGTGCAAGTTTTGATTGGAGAGCAAGACTACGCTCTAAAAAGAATGTCCCCAAAAAATTGTTCAAGAACTGTTATCGTTGAAGAGCAGCATTCTTATCATAATTCAATCTTTGGGAGTCAATTTCTTGCTCTCTGTCCCAGCAAAATGAATCTATTTTTTTTATCTGAAACTAACACATGCCCAGGAATGCAAGTCTTGTCATTATTTCCATGCACAAATTTTGTATGCTGAGACGAAACTTGTAATGGAATGAAAAAGACATTAAAATACAAAGACAATGGAAGCCAATTGCTGTTGATATTTTGGCCAAGATGCAGTGGACCATGTGCTAGGTTGCAAAGGACAACAGGGGAGGGGAGGGGGGGGGGGGGGAGAAGGTAGCTTTCATATAAGACAAGGCAAATCGTGCTGACGAAGGGATGAAATCTTCTGAAAACGTCATTCTTTTTACCCAAAGTTGTTCAGATTTTAATTTTTTTTGTCGATCTTATTCACCAGTCCCGATTATCAAATTGTTGGTAGGGGACGGAAGATGACGACACTGCGCCGAGCTGAAAAATAGAGTTGGTCACATGTGAATGTAATACGATTGCTGACGACACCGTGTGCACGTGCATCTTGCTGAAAAATCCAATATCCATCATGCTCCGGTAATTCAGCCTACAGATACATATTTTAATTTTTTATACGACATCAAAGCTCTGCAGGTCAAGACTTCAAAGATCAGGCGTATCATGGTGGTTATAATAGTACATGTATTATGTAATATGTAATATCGATACATGGGGGCAACAACCCTACAACTGCTCTTTTTTTAAATTCGTTTTTTCTTCCCCAAATATCTACCACAAGAGGTAGTCTGTGTTACTTCAAAAGCTCAGCTCTCAACAATAAACAGAACTAAGTTGCAAAGATCTCGCTGGTGCTATTACATAAAGGCGAATAGTCCATTATACCGCTGATTATTTAGCAAAGAGGCGAATACCCCACTACATTCATTGTACTATTCGCCCTTATGCAAAACAACCAACGGTACTCTTCATGATATTGGCCCCTTTGCAAAACAACCGTTGATCAAGGAAAATTCTACACTGGAAAAATAAATCCCTTTTGTCCCTCCTCTAAAACTGCTACAAAATGGCGTTTGTACGTTTGTTGCCCCCAGGTATATGAGTTATGTTTTCTGACATCGCCCACGTATGAAACATGTTCATCCATTCTGCTTACAGCTTGAAGCAGCTTGCAATGTGAAAAAGTAACATATGGAAAGCCCACCACTACAAGCAGTATGAAGATAACCCAGAATCCTGGAACCAACACCAAACATATCAAGGAATAATATGGTAGAATCCAAGCAGATCCGGTCAGTACAATGAGAAACAAGTAAAAGGGATGACAGTTAGGGTCAAACTATAACCCTAAGCCTTAAGCCTACTAACCCTGACCCTCGCTCTAACCCTACTATTAACCTTTTATAACCCTAAGTCCTAAGCCTGAACCTAGCTCAAACCTTAATCTTATATGTTGGTTGTGATGGGCTTTTTGGTCCTGTTGACCCTATCTGCTTGGATCTGTCCAAAATCATCATAGATTCAGCAAATTCCAACAGCGCTTTGTCATACCCCTGCGACTGGAATAGCTACGAGCCGCCAAATAGAAACTACAACCCCAAAACGAAAATAAAGCAGAGCCAACACTCTTCACAATGTGTCAACTGTCAAATTTAAAAAAATCAGTACGCTATACATATTTTCAAAAAGAAATTGAGAAAAGTTAACATCCCTTTATTTTTGTTTTGCTTTGGGTTTTTTAGGGGGGGGGGGGGGGGGGTTGTTCAATACCATTTGTGTTAAATATTCCTTGTTTGAAAACCAATTGATATGTTAGTATTATGCCCCTTGAGACACTATAAGGCTGTTTTAGAGACAGGCTACTCTGAACCTGCCTGTCAGGACAAACCCTGCCTGAGAGGGACTCAACATCCCAGCAGAGCGATGGAGGTGCTCGGCTCTTGTGGGGATCAAACTCCCATCCTTAGAATGATGGGTGGAGGGACTAACTATTACAAAACAGATGCAGGTTGGAAGTGCTTGATTACCCTTTCTGCTTAACCTCCTTTGTATGAAATCCAATGAAAGCCTGGAAAACATTTGGTTCTTTAGGCCGCGTGTCCACTGACCTGTTTAGGCGGAGCGTCCATTGACCTGTTTAGTCAGTTGCAGGCCAGGCTCATATGTATATATCATATATAGATGAGCCTGGCCTGCAACTAACAAAACATGTCAGAGGACGTGCGGCCTTACTGTTGATAACCCACGTGAATGAAACCCTAGTACTAGAGCGATGGAGATCACAAATTTCTTTGATTTGACAGACAATGCACAGAGCCCGTCACCACCTCGACTAAACAACCAAAAACAATGAGAAGTTTCCTCCATAACCTTAGAGAGTGCTGTTCTAAATCAATCACCTGTATTTTTCATTTCTGTAGGCTACTCCCAATAAAAAATGATAATTTCGTAATGTTCATAACATTGTCAAAACTTTTTCTGAATAGATAAAAAAGGATCACAAAAGATCAAGTATGAGGGAATAGTATTCGGATGAAAAGATGAAGAGATACGCAGAATGTTCTATTGTAGTGTAGACAGTTGTACCCCTTGCTTTCTACAGTACCCTGCTAGGACTTTCTGTTCTTCTTTTTCTTCCTCTGCATTCCAAGAAAAACTTCCTGATTAAAAAAGCCAAGTTAAATCTTAGGTATGGTTTAGTTTTCCTTTAACACCCTATGCAACTCTGCACTTAAGATGCAGGTTCTCCGAATTTTATGTCCATCTTCGATAGGATGGGGGTCGGAGTCTTGAAAACTCCGAAAAAATCCTTGTGAACCTCCAAGGATTCCCAACCTGGGACCTCCTCATTTGTCCGCAGGCCCATTACCGCTCTGCTACAGCCGCCCCTAGTTAATCATGATCTTATTACGTGAAAAAAGAGACGACCTTCACAATAGTCATTTCCTTTGACCTCCTCATTTGTCGGCAGGCCCACTACCGCCCTGCTATAGACGCCCCCAGTTAATCATGATCTTATTACGTGCAAAAAGAAACGACCTTCACAATAGCCATTTCCTGAGTAGGCATGGGACCTGCAGTAAGATAGCCATATTTTAACAGCTGTTTTGATGGCATAAAAAAAACCCTTCATACCCTGGACAAGTGCCCTTAAAAAGACATTACATCTCATTGGTGCAAGCATACAGCCCCCAAAAGCCCGCGACCCAGGAAGGCAAATTTTCATTTGCCTGCAAGATTTGCAACGCGTTGTTTTTTAAATATTTTACGCATATTTTTTCCAATCTCGGCGACGCGGTTTTGCCGGCAAATTCAAGATATAGCATGGGTGCAAGTCAGAGGGTTGATTTTGCCTCCCCGCCGGCTACAGCCGGCAATCTTGCACCCATGCTATATCTTGAATTTTTAAAAATCTGAAATCACCTGTTTGATGCCATTGTACCCCAAAGTTCTCAACAGGGATAAAAAAAAAAAAAGATATATTATTTGTTTTATACTAGAGATTTCTTAATTTTAAAACTTCAAAGTTTAACTACAGCGGAACAAAAAGTTATCCTAAAAAACTTTTTGACATTTTTGAGTTGGTATGGATGATACAAAGTAACCAGCATGCCATTCATAAGCCCCGTCGCCGCTCGCCCGCCCTGTGAGCCAGAACCACACAAGGACAACCATGCGTATCAAAAAGAACTCACAGCCGTAGGCAGATTGACGGGTTGTGAGTGAGCTAGTATTTCTGCACTCACATGAGAGGAAAGGTAGATCTTTCTACCCTGAATCAGTCTATAGTAAAGCCTTAGTGAAAAGCAGAGAGGAAAAACGAGTACGGCATTAACAGGAATACTGAATAATCATGTAGAGCGTCCCTAAAATGGCTTTAGGCTATGCTATATATATATAAATATATCTGTATGAATACTCAAATCTGTAAAAATATATATATATGTATATAATACAAGGTAAGCTCCCCAATACAACAGCAGAGTGTTAACACTTTGTGGGACACTCGGCACAAATATCGCTTGTTTTGCATAACGGCGAATAGTACAATGACTGTAGTGGGATATTCGCCTCTTTGCTAAACAATCAGTGATATGAGCTAACCAAAATCTGCCCATCATGTCACCCAGCGCATATCGCTGACTGTATAGCAAACAGGCGAATACCCCACAACAGTCATTATACTATTCGCCCTTATGCTAAACAACCAACGATATGCCCACCAGGCCTGAGAAGCCTAATCGCGTCACGACTGGCTGTGTGTGACCGTAAGGCTTCTTTGTTCTTCCTCAGCCCCTCCCCTACCCCAATAATCTATTTCTACTGAGCATGACTTTTTAGAGTGTGATTGATTTGTATCATGTATGAGTTTTAGTGAATACGACATTTGATCTTTAGAAGAAATAATTTTGTAATTTTACAATTGTCCATGTCATGAATTACTTTACTCTTCTGTGAAGCGCCTTGAGCTTGAAAATTTTTAAGGGAAGGCGCTATACAAATACCATTATTCTTCTTCTGGCTGTGTGACCACAAAGTGTTAAGTTGCTAAATCTACAAGTTGGTCCCAAAGTGAATACATGGTATGTACTATAATGTTGCCGAGGCCGGTTTTACATCTTTGCCTCAAGAATATATCATTGCAGAAAGAACAAGATAGAACCCAGGTGACAACTTGTTCACAAGGAAAAGAAAAATCCAAGAGAAGGAAAAAGGAGGGAGTATGAGGCGACGCTTTCCTCATAAACCATCAGTTGCTGAAGTTACTGTAGTTGCTGCAGTTGCATTGAATGGATACATTGAAGCTCAGCTATTAGCGTAGGCAGGATAATGAGGTGTATGTCAAGATTAATTTTTTTTTTAAAAAGCTATTCATTTATGAGAGATATCAGCTTCACCCTGCTTGAAAATAGTTAAAAGCAACTCTGCAATCTGCCTAATTGACAGATCGAGTAGTTAAATATGTAATGATAGGAAAAACTACCTCTTTGGAACTCTTCTGTAGTCAAGACTTGTTAAAGACTGATCTGACAGCCATTACAACGGACAAGACACTTTCCTTTATTATGTCGCTGTTCTTTCGTGAATTTAACAAAATAAAAGCCCCCGATTGAACGGCTGATGATGAGGATAAGACTAAAAAACAAAACCTGAGCTTCATTCCCTGCTACTAGGAAAAGTTTCCCTTACATACATCCATGAACCCAACAGAAATATTTGCCACACCACACCTTACCTCATATGTCTTTGCATGAGACATCTTCATAAATATTGCCTTCCAAATACATAATGTATACACAACAATAGAGCAGCTACTCGACTCCTACAGGTAGTGCTTAATGCTGAAGACTGATGACAAGTTACACCTAGAGCCTCATATTCAAAATTGTTATTAAAAGGGATTTTATCCACATCTTGATGCAGACTTCCAGGTTAAACAC
>JAUKPP010225131.1:0-13784 GCA_032273245.1 Phyllaplysia taylori | reverse complement strand
CGAAAGTACACACATGAGTCCCAAAGGGATGTAGGGGCAATGATAATAGGACATGAACTAATAATACAGCTACAACTGTGTCCTCCCTGGCACGGAAATGACATGCCAGTGTCTATATTGTTGCTACCGTAAGACCCGAACGAAAACAATGGGGCAACCTAGTGTAAGTGATGTTGAACAGAAGTGCGGGGGAGGTGAGAGAGAGAGAAAGAAGTGGATAAAGAAAGATAGTGTGGCAGGGATCGAGATACCGGTACTGTGGAGAGAGAGAGAGACAGAGAGGGGTAAGCGATGTGAAATAAAAGTGAGGGGTGGTGGGAGGCGAGAGGGATAGAGAGAGAGAGGCGGGTTGGGGACTGATTGCATGTAAGCTTTCACTTTCACCAATGCGTTTCAGTTCAGTTTGACAACATTACCTCAATGGTTTGCACACGTACGCTTAGCTTGACCAATAGCTCGTGTCCCTCCAATCTCTCGAGATCTCTCGACCTGCTGTAAGCCTATGTGAATTCTTCCAAATGTCGAGCTGTGTAATCATTCAATCGCTGTGGCACGTGAGTGCGGAGGGATTAACAAATTGCACAGTCTGAGCCCCGGGGTCGAAAGTTGAAGGTAAATAAATAGTCATGAATACAATGAATAATATAGGCTATCGTCAAACCTGTCTAAGATGACTACCCTATATTCAGAAAATGTGCTCGCTTCAGCCAGGCGGTCGTCTTGGAGAGGGATAGAAATGTAAATTGGAGAGTCGATTGAAAGTGGTCGTTTGTGCAGGTTGTCGTCTTGAACAGGTAGTTGCTTAAGCAGGTTCAACTATATGTAGCCTAGTTAAGTAAAAAATCAAGACCAAAAGTTTTCTCTCTCTCTCTCTCACTCACTCACTCACTCACACACACACACACACACACACATTAAATACTCTTTCCCTCTATCTCTCTCTCTCTCTCTCTCACACACACAGTTATATTTATACTCTCTCTGTCTGTTTCTCTCTCTCTCTCTCTCTCTCTCTCTCTCTCCGGGTCTCCCTATCTCGTTCACCCCGTGGCACCCACGATGCCGCAAGTCAACTGTCTGTCCGTCTCTCTCTCTCTCTCTCTCTCTCTTTCTCTCTTTCTCTCTCTGTCTCTCCCCCCCCCCCTCCCAACACACATACACCCTCGAAACACCCCGAACCTACCCGCGCTCTGTGATGGGAACGTGACAATGACATGGCAGGATTGCATAAACGAGGTGCCTCGGTCCACTGTGACAACACGCTAATGAAGTTCCACGTGATAAGGCACCAGTGCGACACACCCGTACTGTTGACCCAGCTTGATGGGGAGATAATGCCCGTGCCTGGGAGGAGATGAGACTCACGCCAGAGATCCTCAAACGTAAACTGTCTGCTGTTGTTTTTTCACTATGTGGGACTCGCGTGATACCCCGAGCATCATACATGCACACCGTGGGGATAATCAGAGAGCTTGTGATTTGAGAGGCGAAACGGCCGTGGCAACAGTGGGTTGTGAGCGTGGCCGCGGATTATGTTATACCCGAGAGAAGAACATGTTGCACTTCTTGGTGTTGTCATTTGTTCTTGTAGCATGACCATGGCAAATTTCTCGTCAGAGATCAATAAACGCTGTGATTCTGAGATCACCATTCATACTTCCGCGCTTCGATTATGTGACCACAGGCGGTGTGGTGTAATGGTTAGGCTCTTCGCCTTGCATGCGGAAGACCCAGGTTCGATCCCTGATCGCAGAGGATCTGGGATTTTTTTCCTCTCAGCCCAGGTTGGCCCTGACAGGCAGGGTCAAAGTAGCCCGTCTCTTAAATGACCTTACAGTGTTGCAGGGGACGTGAAACTGGTAACCAAGCCAAACGATTATGTGACCCAGTTTTGCGTTTAGATGCTTCGTTTAACTGCTCTAAAAATATAGTCTCTCTGCTATGGTCAATAATTGTGTTTGTTTTCTTCCTGGTGAAGACAGACGTTTGCTCTGCTTTGTCTCAATCCAATCTAACGAAATGGTGAGTGGGTTGGCGGGCACTCTTACTCTTGTTACTGTATGCAAACTAGAAACTTACGTCTGGTGTTCCTTTACAAGGTGTAGAAATGCTACTACTTTGAGACTTTGAGTAAACAGGCCATGCTCATACTAGCTCACAAAGTCGAGTGCAAACAGGGAGTGTAAATCTCAGGTGTATGTACGTGTATTCGGTGTACCGTATTGCCCTGGGATATAATAATATATCTAGCTTTTCTGCATCCTGGTGTAACTACACTTGGTGTAGCTTTTTTCTGTGCATACAGTCTGAGTCTGCTCCTTCTATGTTCATGCTCATCTTTCTATGTTGCTGTTGTTCTTGGTGAAATGACCTTACGGAGTGTCGATAGTGGTGTACAATCTTAACCAACAAATCAATTAAAGAATAAAGCTGGGGATTTGCATGTGGATTTTAAAGGTTGGATTAATACTTGCGAAATTTTTGTCTTTTTTGCCTCTCCAAAATCTAATCCCCTGCTGATTCGTCACTTTTTGTAGTTCTTTTTGTATACTTTGTCTTTTGACACTAGTGAGTTACTATTGTCCTAATCTACTTCCTGGCTCTGAAGAATTTTTTTTTATAGAGGCGTCTGTTTCTTTTGCTGTTTTAGTCGGTGCTGAAATGACCTCATAGGGTTAATAGTGCTGTAAACTGTAACCAAACAAATCAGGTCTCAATTCTCATGTTGGCCATATAGGTTAGTATGAGATTGTGAGTCGGGTGATGGGCACGTGCAGAGGTAGGCCAAGCTATCGTACAGTGCCCTCGTCAAGAGCGTGGGAAGGCCAGGTGCTTGATGCAACTGCTGCTTTTGTTTATCTCTGAAGGTTTTGCCGGGCTGTTGTAAGGATCAAATTGTTTGTGGTGGATTGTCTAAATACTAAATTTTGAGTTGCTGCCCTTAATCATGTACAATAGAACCCGCATAAGTCTTACATGTTGTAGGATTAGGGTCGTGTGACTGACTGCCCTTGACTTTTGTGAAATAGAGAGAGAAAGAGAGTGATGTTTGAAGAGGGGGGGGGGGGGGAGAGTGTTGGGAAAGACAGAGGGGAAGGGAGGTGGAGAGGGGGCTAAAGAAGGGCAGCGAGAAACAGAGAGTGAGAGACAGTTAAAGAGAGAGAGATGGGCTAAAAACGAGCCATTATTTTTTGTGCAAAAAACCTCAGCTTTTTCCTTCAAGAGGGAGAGTATTAGACCTTTATTTTATTCGTAGAGAAGAGGCAGCATGAGGATGGCGAGAGAGAGACATTCAGAGAGTCGGCTATGTTGTTATCATGCAATTCCACCTCCGCCCCACCCTTGCTAGATTGCTGTCACTGTTCTGTCCCCT
This sequence comes from Phyllaplysia taylori, assembly GCA_032273245.1. NCBI lineage: Eukaryota > Metazoa > Mollusca > Gastropoda > Aplysiida > Aplysiidae > Phyllaplysia > Phyllaplysia taylori. The sequence continues at coordinate 10,411 of JAUKPP010225131.1, read as the reverse complement.
AACAGTTCTCCGTTCTCTTTCTCAACAGGCTGATCAACAACAGAATTTTGACTTCTCCGTCTTGACCTCACTGACCCCTTGGCTTTCCCTACATTCCCATTGGCTGATTGATTGACAGACCGGCCCTTCTTCCGTCAGTGTTGTTACAGCACCAGATTGTTTTCACACGTTACTACAGAAACCGCTGGTACCATAAGACATGCAGTGGTGGACATGTGGATTCACTGAGATCTGACTGTTTGGAAACAACTCTTAAGATTACTGGAGCTCAATCTTACTGGACGCAACACTAGCTGGTATGCACACATTGTCTTCTGTTTCTAGATGGCTAAATGCTCTGGCATATAGCTTGTAAATACAGTTAAACCTGCCCAAGAAGATCACTCATTGTGGAGAAGAAAAGTTGTCGTTTTAGACAGATGTCGTCTTGGACTGTTATTACAGAAAAAACCCACATTGGAGGAAATGGAAATGGTCGTTCGCACATGTGATCGTCTTAGAGACAGGTGGTTACTAGGGAAGGGTTTCCTGGCAAGACTCTTTATACACCATTTTTATTAAGTTGAGATTTTATCTTCGTGTACAATGAATTTTGTAGCAAAATTACGGGTTTAAGATTTAAGTGCATTTTGTTGGATGAGTTTTATCATTCCAGCCTCAGTTTTCAATACAGTGGAACCGGCACATCTCAACGTCGATATTAGGCTTAAGTCGACACGATTTAGAATTTCCAACTTTTTCTTTTTTGACATCCCTCAAGTTGACTTTCTCCCAGCAATGTCGACTTATGCGGGTTCTATTGTACATGATTAAGGGCAGCAACTCAAAATTTAGTATTTTGATCCATATCACATTTTGCAACCCCATTTTTGTCTCTTAAATGATCTTACAGTGTTGCAGGGGAAGTAAAACTGGTAACCAAACTAAACCAAACCAAACCGTTTTGTAATGGAAGCCTTTAAATTGATTTCTTAGAATTGAATCTAAACTAAGTAAACCAATGGTTCTTAACCTGGTTTTGACCAAACTTGAGGAGTTGGATGAGTCCATCTCAAGGGTTCAGCTAAGGCCAAGTCAGACACACTGCACAACCAGGGCTGTCACTGTCACCTTTTATATTTCCTATTATGGAGGGATCAATAAATGCACATATAGGAAGCTGAGTAGTGAACAGTGGTTAAGAATAAGAACCACTGGTCTTAATAAACTAGGCTATTGTATGCACAGTGATCAAAACTCAACTAAAAACAAACATCATGAAGAAAGTAGGCTGTTTAACTTATTTTTCTAGAATTACAAAGCTAGAGGTTCGCTTGTAAATGTCTTTATTTCCACTTAGCCCAATTCGGCATAATCATGTAATTTAATGCTATGAATTACCACTTCAATTTCATGTTTCCTGAAAAATCAAAAAACTTATTTTAAATGTTAATCAATTTCACAATCAAGAAAGAAGCATGCAACTATTAGGGATGCTTTTGATTTTGTTCTATTTCCGACCATTATTTTCACTGAAAAAGATCTTGTTCTTAGTTCTTGTTTTTTGTTGATCCTTATATATTAGCTGTGTCTACTAATTGTATTCCTTTTTTGTAAGTTTAACTCGATGAATTTTTATTTTTAAAATAAATTCAAAGGTAATCCGGAAATGTTTTCCAATAGAATTGTAAGAGGATGAAGTTCATTTAGTACTTGATGATTGGCAGAAGCTCTAGTGTCTTTCTGTATTACTATTGACAGGCTTTTTCTTGGCAATGAAATAACCTTACAGTCAATAGTCACCAGGGCTGTGGTGTCATAGTTAAGCTCTTTGCCTGTCATGCAGAAGATAGAAGTTTGATCCCAAGCGCAAACTATCTGCGTTTTTTTCTGCTGGGATTTTTTCCCTCTCAGCCTGGGTTTGCCCTGACAGGCAGGGTGTCGAAGTACCCATCTCTTGAATGACCTTACAGTGTTGCAGGGGATGTAATACTGGTAACCAAACCAAACCAGTCAATAGTCATTAAAATAAGCTTACAGTCAATAGTGCTGTAAAATCTCAACAAAAATATCCATTTCTACCAGTAAATATTTGTCTGTTGCTGCTCACAGCAGTTTTTACCCTGTCAGTGTAGTAGTTGTAGTAGTAGTATAGTAGCAGCTGTGCTGTGTAGCATTTACGATGCAATGTAGGCCGTTGTTGTCTCATGCCAAACCCAATGGGGCAGTTAGATAAGCTTGGAAGTCGCCCACTTGAACCACAGTGTAGTTTGGTAGTACTGAGTGCAGACAGGCCTCCACTCGACCCTCGCTCTGTCCCTCCTCAAGCTACTTAAGTGGATAGTTAAGCCCGCTGCAAGCATGACTTGAAAGAGTTTTCTCCTCCAGTGTGGTGCCCCTTGATTACCTTGGTAGGGAGAAAAGTGACAGGTTTTGCTGACACTAAATGGGACCCTCGAATCATTCAACAGACCAATACAGCTGTTCTGATCACAGAGGAATTTGCAGACGTTCTTGATTTGCACTTTATTTTTAGAAGAGGGAAATTGGTCAAGGAATGTATGCTGACGAAACAATTCCCTTTTTTATTGAAAGTCACATAAAGACAGTTGGAAAGCAGTTAATTTTGGGCAAGGTTGATATAGAAATCTATACATTAAGAACAGACACAAATCATAGACAATAACTTCTTTACTAAACTATTTATTATAATATGTTTAATAGTGAAAGTAAAAGGTCTGCTGCTGTCCATAGATGATATTGGAAGGATATTAGCTGTAGCAGCCCGGAACCATGAAACTTCGAAAGTCGGTCAATTTAGTTAAAAAGTCATTATTTTCATTGCTGTTTTTGTTCTTTTCTTATCTCTATCCAATAGTGAAAGTCGCAAACCATGTATGTCCGAAATGACCTTTTTTTTTTTTACAGTAAGCACAATAAAAATCTGATATTATTTTTCAGATTAAAACACAGTTTTTTTATACTGTCAGTTTTCCTAGTAAAATCTTATATAAAGCTGAGATATTTCTAGGGATGATATGATGCCCCATATTTTTAGGGGTAATTTTTAGCAAAAAGTCATACTTGACCTAATCTCAGACTTACAGGGTTTGCTACTTTCACTGTGGATGTCACTAATGCCATCATGTTTGAAAATATTTGAGTCATGTTTGAAGTTTGAAATGAGAAATAAGGAAGTGGACCAAGTTCACAGAGTTGTCGCTCATGTTTTCCTGTCTTTGCTGATTAGGACATAATGTACTTTTTGTTTGTTTTTGTTTTTGTTTCTGGAACATTTGCTCATTCAATCTTTCATCCAGTTTTAATAACGCATGAGGCTAACATAGCTGAAGAAGGGTTGGCTCTTCGTAAGTTTGGTTTGGTTTTTAGTTTTACATCCCTTGCAACACTGTAACGTCATTTAAGAGACGAGTTATTTTGACCCTGCCTGCTGGGGCCTTAGTAAATTTAAAGTTAATTATTTATAGAGGCACCAGCTTCTTTGGTGTTTTAGCCAACCTGTCAGGGCCAACTTGGGCTAAGAGGGATGGATCCTATTAGAAATTACACATATGCTCTTCCCCACTTGGGAATCAAACTCAGATTGTGTGTGTGATAGGCAAAGACCCTAACCAGTGCACCACAGATGCCTGTCACCTTATAGGATATACAAATGTATCAGTGCAAACAAATTTTGCTCTCCCTGTTTCTGTAGTGTAGATCAGGTACCACTTCCTTTGTCATTGATGTAGAGCACATTGTATAAGGAGAAAGGTACCCTGCGCAGAGATTCAATTTAACCTGATTTTTCCCCCTCTTTTTTCACAATGCCAGATCAGTTTGGGAAGAAGACAGACCAAACCTCTAAACAGTGACAACCAACTCAAAGACAACCAGCGGCTACTCCGACATCTATCCACTCAATCAACCGGCAGGCCAAGCAACCAAACACCATTGGATTTTGAGATAGCTGTTGATTTGAACACCTGGGCTTACAAAAGTGATCAATAGTCGTCACCAGCTCTACCAACTGACCCCTCACAGAGAAGAGGCAGTGTTTGTGCTAATCAAGGGACCAGTGGCCATTAACTCCACTAACTTGCGGCCCTCCTCACAGACTTCTTGTTACCCACACAGGCGACTGATAAAAAAGGCTACGGCATTTCCGTGACACTGCCAGACAAATCACCGATATCATGATGAGCTCATATTCCTCCACCTGGCAAGCACTGGTCATAACTGTCTTGACCTTGACCTTGTTTGCACATCATGGATCCTGCTTTCTTGTAGACGATGTCTCGACTTTGCCGCCAGGGACAGGGGATAACAGCACCAAGTGGCATGTGCATGTGCATTTGGTGAGTACTGTGTTGTTGGTTTCTTTTGTTTTGTTCTTAGTTTTACATCCCTTGAAACACTGTAGAGATTGGTTGAGATTGGTTATCAGTTTTACGTCCTTTGCAACACTGTAAGGTCATAATTTAAGAGATGGGCTACTTCGACCGTGCTTGTCAGAGCCAACCAGGGCTGAGAGGGAAAGAATCCCAGCAGAAAAAAACCCAGGATCGTTCATGCCTGAGATCAAACTCGGGTCTCCCGTAATGCAGGCGAAGAATCTAACCATTACTCCACAGCGCCGGTCACTGTAGAGATTGAAACAACACACCAAACCCACGCAGTTTATACCATAAAAACAAAAAACATAATTTGATGTTTAAACTCTGAAAGATAAATAAATGTAGGTGCATGCCTTTAATCATCAGATCCAAGCTCGAAAAAGATGGAGAAAATAACAGCTAGAATTTATCAGTGGAAAGTTAATGAATTCCAAATTGTTTTTTTTAAAGATATAACTTATGCAATAAGTCTGCTATTCTAATGCATTGCTCTCAATAATTCATAATATCAGTACAAAAAAACTATCAGCAGCTTGACATGCTTTGACGTCACATTTTTAGTGTGTGCTATTGTGAATTGTGCTCTCGGAGAAACTGGTATCATCAGAGGTACTTAGGGGAAACCGTGGGCCAAAAACAAGATATATAATGTGTGGATGTCTCTATGGAAACATTCAAAGTAAAGAAAGCAGAGAGAGAGAGAGAGAGAAGGGGAGGGGGGGGGGGGAGAAAGACAATGGAAGTACTTGTCACAATACATATATTTTTTGTCTTCTCGTGGTAAATCTGTGTGTAAGGCCTTTCTAGTAGTAGTAATAAGTATGAGTGAGTGCTCATGAATGTGTTAATGTTTTTTTACCTTGTATCGAACAAAACAAATTTCTCCCAGGGAGATTAAATAAACATTGTCATTGTCAAAATAGCGTGTGAGGAGTAATGCTTCTAAGGCTCTTGCCCATCATGCAGAGCTCAGGAGTTCGATCCCCCTTGTTGAACAAACATCTCCCATCTTTTTGCTTGGATGTTATTTCCATCTCAGCCTTGGTGGGCCCTGACAGAGGTAAGGTTGAAGTAGCCCATCTCTTAAATGACCTCACACACAAAACGGTGAAAATATAGGTACTGTTAGCTTAAGTCGCATGTGAAACATCTGCAGGATTTTTTTGTTTTGTATTTGTTTTACAGCTCGATACACTCTGTAAGGTCATTTCGACACTGAGTAACATTCCAAAGTAATATGGTAGGTATAAATTTTCAGTTTTGCCTGAATGACGACTTAATAGTTAATAGGTCTACTTTTTCAGTTCAACCACCATTGGGTCTTTAATATGCAACGTGCACACGGCACACACCTTTTTTAAAGTTGTAGTTTGACCGTCAACAATTTTATGTATTTATTTGCCTGCAGAATGAGAACCAGTCGTTGATGTTTAACGTGAGCGTGGACGCTGTGACCTTAGAGGAGAGTCAGTTCTTTATCACGCGGCTCTTCAAGAAGTACGGCCACCCTGACCGCCTGGAGCACACTTCTCTGCGGGAGTTGATGGAGCATTTGGGCATCGGGGAAAAAAAGGATGAAGGAGATGAGGAAACGACTGATGCAAGTATCGGAGGAGGATCTGTCGGGGGGACGGATGATGGGCACAATCACTCACACCCACATGACGGGCACAACCACCCGCACCCGGATGACGATAACCTGGTGATTGATGGTCAAGGTGAGTAGAGACATTGACATCGTTTTGTTTTTTCTGTTTTGTCAGTTTGATCATTTTTAGGGATTGAAAATGGTTGAGGTAATCTACTACCAGAAAACAACTGTCACAGTGCCAAGGTTTTCAAAATTACATTTATGCTATAATTATATCGATTGTTAAGCTCCCAGAGCTCTTTACATGGGAGTGGGCGCTATATGAATTATCTACATTATTATTATTATTTCTTTTGCATATTTTCAAGCAGAATTCAGCCTGCAATGATGTTTGAAAAAATCTAACAGGTTTTTCGGCACAAAAATGGATCACGATATAAATTGATGAACAGTCAGAAAAATATTACATTTATTGTCTTCCTCTTGTTTTGATAAGTGCCTGATTTCATAGTTCTGCAACATGTACTGGTTGAGATTTTAGTCTAATCAGAAATTGCCAGTTGGGTGTATCATGTTGTAATTTTGTCTTGTGCTGAAGAGTGAAGTGTTTGTGTGATGTTTCGTTTCAGACAAAACTACCGAGAGCCCAGACAGTAAAAGAATACAACGGCGTTCCGTTCCTGTGAAACATGTACACACAACACATGATGAGGTGAGGTTGAAGACATGCTGCTATTGGGATATGCGCTATATAAATGCAATCCATTATCAAGTCTGTAGGTCACCTAGAGATTAGAATTAAAATGCTATCGGAATAATACCTCTTTAAAGGACACTTACCACTGTCTCTGACACTTTAAGCTTTCTCACTGGCGTCTCTGGTGTAGTGGTTAGGCTCTTTGTCTATCACCGGAAGACCTGAGTTGGATCCCACGTGTGAACGATCTCGTTTTTCTGCTAGGATTTGTCCCTCCCAGCCCCGGTTGGCACTGACAGGCAGGGTCGGAGTTGTCCGTCTCGTGGTTAGGCTGCCGGACTCGTAATAGGAAGGTTGCGGGTTCAAAATATCAGCTTGGGTCTGACGTTGTGTCCTTGGGAAAGGCACTTAACATGTATTTTCCTCACTTCACCCAGGTGTAAATGGGTACCAGGCTACAGACAGTGAAAGATCTTGTCAGTATGTTAGTGTTTGAGCGTTTGTAGAAAAGCAGCTTGCACTGTATGCTTCCTAGGAAGTTTAGAAGGTTTCTCGAGTGACTTTGGTGTGCCGGGGTAATAATGTTTATAAAGCGCATAGAGTCAGTGATTGGGATATGCGCTATATAAATGCGATCCCATTATTAAGTCTGTAGGTCACCCAGAGATTAAAAAGCTGTCGGAACAACACCTCTTAACTGACACAGTTATGGGAGATCCCCTTCAGTTGGGCACACATCAATCCTTGGTGTTCTGATGTGGTCTGCCTCTCCTATTTTTTACTCTGAGTTCCTATCCTTCTGATCTACTGTTAAACATGTCTTTTTCATGTGGTTTTAATATTCATGAATTTGGAAAAAAAGTTGGCGAAAAATAACAACATTGCGAAATTTTACAATAGAAAGCAGTGCTAAATAACCAGCGAATGAGTCTACAAAAGATGAATACCACCATGCGGTGTAATTTCTTTTTGTTGTATAGAGTTCCTCCCTTTCTCAAGTTGTTCTCTCTCTGAGCATTTTCCTTTCTTTCCTTCTTTCTTTCCTGCTATGATAATATCTTGTGACTAGTAACTGAGAAATCCACAAAAATTAAACTGCCGTAAAACGTCATCAAACTACTTTGACCATACCTGACTCCAATCTCTCTCTCTGCTCCCCCTTCCCTCCAGTGTTTAAGCCTGAGTGAAATGCTGCACGCCTTCCACCTTGCCACCCACTCCCACTTGACCGCCGTCCAGTTTGCCTACCTGTGTCCAGCGCTGGTCTACCAACTGGACAGTGACGTCTGCCAGCACCATACCCATCACCACCACGGCCCTGGCGAGCCCACCCACACCCACGGCCCTGGCGACACCGGTCACACCCATGATGGTGATGAGGTCACTCCTACTCGCGAGTTTAACATTGGTCAGATACCGGCAAAAGGTAATAAAAATAATGATGATTTTATGGCATCTTGTAGCCCAGATTCCCTTTTTACAGCAAGAAACTAAATCAAAGTAAGGGTCTTTAGGTTAAGAGGTTAGTTAGTTCAAAGTTAATTGTTTATAGAGGCATCAGCATCTTTGGCTGTTTTAGCAAAAAGTATGTCTTATTAATTGTGGGCACTTGAAGGAATTTTCTTCTGTGTCTTTTCAAATTTACTTTGATTATTGTGCACAGAAACTGTCTGCCTGCTTGAACAGATCATTAGTTCACTGAATGTATTGGCTTGATGAAATGATATTGTCATGATAGAAAAACATAGTGATGAGATGATTCAATGAATGAGATGGTTACATACCTGCCAACCCTTCCAGAAAATGGATCTTTGTGATAAAGGTGGACATGGCCAATAAGTTACACAATGCGAAAATAATATAGGATATATTATTTTTAAAAGTATTGCTGATTTTGTCAATCTTAACCCTTAGAAGTCATGTGTACATGCTGGCAGGTATGTGATTATGATGATGGTAAGAGTTAAATGATAAGGCTAAAACAGCCAAAGAAGCTGGTACCTCTATCAATTAATAACGCTAACTTTAAACTAAGAGTTAAATGACCAATGGTTGTTGTTGTTGTTGTTAATCCAGCCTTTGAGCGTGTACCCTACGGCCCAATGCCATGTTCCAGAAGCTGGAGGTCTTTAAGCCTTGTGCAGACTGGCGCAACTCTGAAACACACAAAACAACAAAGACCCAAATCGCACTAAACAGTTGGCCCGAGTTCCATTCACACGAGTACTAACTTTGCCTGACTACGCAACAGTCATGACCCAGAAACGTGGACATTTCAACTTTTTAAAATGCTCTCGAAGCCAAGGAGTTTAGAAAGACTTCTTGCTCGAAGCCCATCCAGCCTTGACCCTAACCTCCCTCTTCACTGATTGGCTAATTTGGCGCAAGCGTTGTACGAAAATCAATCATGTTTGATTTTTGTTCAACTTGGGTGTAGTGCGAAAATGATTAACTTGCATATGAGCGCGGAGGAAACCTGGCCCTGTTGTGGTCATTTGTTGATTGTTGCGTGTTGAATCGCGTCGTGTGCACTGCCCATGAAAATAACGGGTGGTAAAACTGACTATTTGTTTTCTCCCCCTGTAGTGTGGGGCTTCAGCTGTGTGGCGGTGCTGATCATCAGCCTGGTGGGACTCCTAGGCGTGGCCGTCATCCCCATCATGCAGAAAGTTTTCTACAACCACATGCTGCAGTTCTTGGTGGCCCTCGCTGTTGGAGCTCTCTCAGGGGATGCCCTGCTGCATCTTCTGCCTCATGTGAGTTGAGGAAATACCTTTGTGTGTGCATGTTATGTGTGCTTTTTGCACCTGAGTGTTCAAGGGAATATACCGGCGCTGTGATGTAATGGTTAGACTCTTCGCCTGTCATGGGGAAGACCTGAGTTCGAGCCAGGTGGGGGAGGATCTGCGTTTTTTTCTTCTGGGAGTTTTTTCCTCCCCTCTCAGCCTGGTTGGCTCTGACAGGCAGGGTTGGAGCAGCCTGTCTCTTAAATGACCTTACAGTGTTGCAGGGGACTTAAACCAGTAACTAAGTAAGGGAATATAGCATGACACATAAAGGATGGGAAAAGCAATATTCAACAGGGATGCCGTCTTTCTTTTTTGTTCGTTGTTTCCATTATTTTCATGAAAACCCATGTTCAAATCAGTCATTTCTCTCAGAGAAAGTCTTGTCCAACTTGATTTTTCATCGAGGCTATACGTCTTTTTGCTCTCTGATGCAACTTAATAATTTTTCTTCTTTCCTTATTCTCCTGATTTTCACGACATCACAGTGCCATCCCTGGATCCAGTGAGCAGTTGCACTTTATTAGAGGAGAAGGCAATGAATAGGGAGCACTGATGTGTAGCTTTCTAGAATGTATATCTCTCCGGAGGCATAATAATATGGTTTGAGGAAATTCTGAGATTTCAAGTAGGAGTGGGAATGTAATACATGTTTGAGAAAATCATTACACTCCATTTTAGCTTGACTTACTTGATTTAATCCTCTTTCCTCCTTGTGGAGCATAGGGCCACAACAGTTGCCTGAACCATTGATAAAAGTTTACCATATTCAACAAGTCATTATAGAAAATCCTTTCTATGTTTAAAACTTCGCTTTTGCATGCAGGTGATGATGTGAAACTTTCAGATTCCACGTGAATCACTGCTGTCAATATATGTATGGGTGCAAGGGAAAACCCTTCACATTGACCAAAATATGGAAATTGAGTTGATTGTATTGTCTGAATCTACATTGTTTTCT
>JAUKPP010224687.1:0-12536 GCA_032273245.1 Phyllaplysia taylori | reverse complement strand
TTCATTTCCCCCCCCCCCCCCCCCCCCCAAGCATTAGAGGTTGTTGGGAAAATTTCGTCGCTAGTCCTAGTCCTGCAAAAGTAATTAAGCATCTGAGCACTTTTTTCTTTTCTGATGTGATGAAATTGGTAGGCCTACCTGTAACTAAGTTTGCCCTTTTGGGTTGTTTTTTCTCCAGCTTGGATATTTTGTCAACCATCCACGTGGACACGGACTTGGAAACAGAGCAGAATGACACAGCTGTGCAAGCCAGCCTTTTGTTGGTTCAAGGTCTGCGGCATAATGGAGACATAACAAAGGCTGCAGAAGACAGGGCTAATGGAAAGTTTCAGGTATCTGTTCATCTGAAGATAAACTGTTTTTTCATCATCTCATTCAGAAACATTATAGCTTTTTTCATATCATTTTTGGTTTTAAGCCTGAAGGTTGTGCTTATATTATTTGATTTTTAAACCGACCTTTGGCATAAAAAAGAGTGATTTTTTAATATTTTTTTTTATCATTGTTTTATGTTATTTATTCCTGCTGATGCATAGGAGACATGGAAGGGCAAATGAGAGATTTCATAATGAAGTGGAAATGTGCATACGTAACTGATGGTGATTATTTTTTTTACCCCCCTTGCAACACTATGACCTTTATTTTAACATCTATCTCTGATAGATTGTGTGTCTGTGCCATCAAAACTCCGAAAATTGAACCTTTGACCTCTAGGCTCACATGTTGGTGCTTAACCACACTTTGCTACAGGACAGGAATCATCTGAGACTAAACTGTAACCAATTTTTAAAACAAAATTTAGCACTTGTACAAACAGAAGTTTAATTGTATAGGCCTTCTCTGTATCTATTTGTGTTGTGTCCACAGAATCAACTGAAAGAACTAGACAAGAAGCTTGATGTAGATTACAAGAAAGAATTGGAATCCATCTACACAGATGTGGAAGCAAAGAACAAGGTATTCATTTCAAGCTTTTTTTAAGTTGAGTAACAAGGCAGAGGTAAATCTTCTGGTTGTTAAACACCACTAGAAACTGTATATATTTGTTCTTTGTCATGTGGATCATTAATTAGGCCTGATCTGAATGGAAAATACCTAGAATATTTTTCTTTTTAAAATGTTGGCCTTCTTTGTATTTTTCTCAGCTTTCAGTGCAAATGTAGTGTTTATAGATATGTTTTTCTTTGTGTCGACCAGGAAAAGTTGGGTGACCTCATGAGGAGGCATAAAGAGCAGAGACAGGAAGCAGTCAGGGTTGTTAAAGATCTCTCAGATGTGGTAAGTTTCCTTATGTCCTTCCTGTATGGGAAGTAGTCGGTACAGCTTGCTTATTTATTATCATTAGTAGCATAACTGGTTTCATTTCTACGATAAGACTCAATTTTTTTGTGGGGAAATTTTGAATTTGTTTATTTTAAAAAGAATTTACCTTGTCTGCTCCTTGATATAGTGATAATAGGAGTCTCTCTATCTTTGTTTGAAAAGTTAGGTTGTTGTTGTTGTTGTTGCTGATTGAGACTTACATGGGATATCCATCCTTCAATTAGTCTCTCCGGCCCACAGAGCCACAGCAGCCAACCTCTGTACCCAGGGAGTAGAGAGCTTTAAATTTGTCCCCTTAATCAATACTAATACTGCAAGAGTGCAGTGCAGTCTCAAGACCTCTATAAATTGGATGACTGCTAAGTGCAATGTATCCATTGAATTATATACCTCCTGTATTGATACAACATTTGGACTTAGACGTTATAGCCATTGACTCATGGACTGAACCATGTGTATGTCACATCATTTTGATGTTGCCGTGTCACTTAATGTTTTCAAGTGTCATATGAAACTTGCTCTTGGTTTGGTTACGAGTTTTACGTCCCTTGCAACACTGTAAGGTCATTTAAGAGACGGGCTACTTCGACAATGCCTGTCAGGGCCAACATAGGCTGAGAGGGAAAAAATCCCAGCAGAAAAAACCCAGATTGTCTGTGCTCGGGACCGAACCGGGGTCTTCCACATGACAGGCGAAGAGCCTAACCATTACACCCCAGCGCCGATAAAAACTTGCTCTGTTAGGCTACATAGATTAGGAAGATCTCAGAAATCAAAACAGTGCTGGAAAATGCTGTCCCTTGTTCAAATCAATCTTAATTTATACAAATTATGAACCATAGGCTACATGCTAGAGTTAATGCAAACATTTCTATATGACCATGTGCATGAAACAATCTGGTGCAATATTTGCACTCATTCATAATTGTTGAGTGAACCATTCTGCTTTTTTCTTAAAGTATATTTTTTCTTAAAGTGTTAAAGTTTTGGGTAAAGTAAATGACTGCTTGTTGCTAAATTTGATGATTGCGATGAGGGTGTGCATACAATTCTTAGTGTGAAGCAAATGGCTGTTGTTTTTCAATGAATAGATGACTGAAAGTGTGTTTGCTGATATGCATTCTCTGCAGGAGAAGAAGCAGATGATGGATCTGCTGGACAAGCAACACCAGACAGAAGAGAATGAACTTACATACAAGCTGGCACTGGCACAGAATGAGGAGGCTGAGAAACTGAGAAAGGTATGGGATGTTTTTGAATATTGCCATTTTAAACATTAAATAGGCTTACCTTAAGAACATGCGCTTCTCAGAATTTTGAATGGAAAGATGGCATTCTGAAGTTGTTTAGTTAGGCTTCTTTTTCAAATGTAATGAATTTAAGATTCAATCTAGGTTTTACCCCATAGCCTACTGTGAAGACTTTGATAGAGTATAGCTTTGTGCATGAGAGATTTTATTTACTGTATGGCACTTGTGCATGTTTCACTTGTTTCCCAAATGTATGGAATGAAATTTCAGGCTTCAAGGCATATGTATATAATATTGTATGCATATTATATCAAGATGCACCAGTTGATATGCTTTCTTTTCACGTACTTTCAAAAGTACACATGGGTCTGTTGCAGTTGTATATAGTACATAAACTGATGCACTTAAGAGAAAGTATGCCAGCGGTACAAATGGCTCTGTGTTATACATGCCTCCACCACTTTCATAGATTTGTATATTTGAATAGGAAATAACTTTTTTAGTCTAAAAGTTTAGTTCTGGATCGAGACAATAAAGAAATTAAAGTGAAAGAAGTGTAGAAGGAGATGTAGGATGAAGTGGTCCATGGATGTAGTGAATTCAGGCTATGTTTGAATATCTGGAGAAAAAAGTTGATTTGATTTGCTGTAGTAAGTAAACATTTTGAATGGTTGTTGATAAGAATGTAACATTTTCTGTCCTTACATATCTGGTATTTCATTTGTCAATTTGCCTTAAAAGTATGCTGTGTGTGGTGTTTGATTCCAGGAATTCGCCATCAGAAAACGAATGGGCATCAAAGAGTTGCAGTCTCACTACATAGATGATGTTGTAAAGGAAGGAGAACTGAACTCACAGAAAGCCGAATGGCTTATCAAACAACACAAGGAGCAACAAGAAGAAATTCATCGAATGTATGACGATGAAATATCTCGGCAGAGAATGATTTTAGAGGAAAAGCTAGCAAAGAGAAAAGCTCTTGCTCAAGCCAGTGTAAGTATCAAAATCTAAGACTTTTATGATTTGGTGAATTTGTAAGCCATCAGATAGTTTGTAATTAATCTCTGTGTATGCTTACCTTCTGCTAATTGCTTTGAACACAAACAATGTTACAAAAACTTTAATTTGATACAGCGTTGTAATGATATTCCCAGACTCATCTCATAATGTTTGCATGGAATCACTTGTCTTTTTGCCAATATGAAAGAATAATAGAGTGGGGTATGAGGTACCGGAATATTGTCTTGTGCCTCATGATAAAATGTCAAATGTCTCTGCATGATCTCCAAACCTACTACGAACTAAGTCTTATTTTAGGGTGACCTCTATTTTTTATGACGGGACATTGGTTAGGTTTGGTTACCAGTTTTACGTCCCCTGCAACACTGTAAGGTCATTTAAGAGACGGGCTTCTTCGACCCTGCCTGTCAGGGCCAACCCGGGCTGAGAGGGAAAAAATCCCAGCAGAAAAAAACCCAGATCGTCCGCGATCAGGGATCAAACCGGGGTCTTCCGCATGCAAGGCGAAGAGCCTAACCATTACACCACAGCGCCGGTTACGGGACATTGTTTTCTCTGCTGAATTTGGGCTTTCCTCTGTAATAGTCTAGTGGGTGATGGTTACATGCTTTGGCTGATCTGGCTATGAGTATCAACTTCCTGAAAAGTACACAGTGATATTTGTGAAAGGAAAGTGAAAGCAAATGTAGGCCTATATTAAACATTTTGTGTCCAGTCTTATCTTGGGTGTTGATGAGAAAAATTCTCCACATCACACCTAAAGTTTGCCATCAAAGATAAGACAAGACAAGATAAGATATCCTTTATTGTCCCTATAAGCCTATATATCATATCTGATGTCAGTCTCTCTTGAAAACGCTGTTTTGTATTTTCATTTTTTGGCAAAGAATTTGTTTCTGTAATTTCAGGAAACTCAGGAAGATAATTCCAGCGACCTCCTCAATGCTGTGGCTGGTATTCAGCTAACTCTTATTGCAAAACTGAAAAAGTGAGAAAATTAAGTTATGGTACGATAAGTTTTGAATCAGACAGTGAAAAATGGATTACTATGCCCGTTATTTTTACTTGCACTGGAGGTAGAAACATAAAAGAAAAGAAAAAGGTCATTGAGTCTGAATATTTAGTGGAGTATTTTGTGCATAATGGTATTAAGTTTGCCAATTCTCCACTGCTCTGATGTCTCCGTTTGTATCAGTAACTCTCAAAGTGTTGTGTGTGTTTTGATCAGGGGAGGGTGGGGGAGGTTGGTGGTGGCATCAAGATGACTTTGGGTGTGAGTGAGAGGAAGGGAAATGCAAGCGTATATAAAGGGTATTGGCAGTCTAGTTGATAGGCTTCTGGACGTGTGAATATTAAGTTGCTGATTTTGGGGTTTGAGACTCAATTCAGCCTGACATTATGTCCTCAGGAAAGACACTTTGCATAAATTTTCCTCACTTCATTCAAGTGGGTATGGGTAACCAGTTCGGAAATAGAATGTGTATCATAGAGAAAGATTTTTGCCTGTATGTTAGTGTTTTAGGGCTTGTAAAAGAACAGCTTAGACTGTATGCTACCAAAAAATTAGAGATGTTTTTAGAATGTCTTTATCTGCTGCATTAATAGTAGATTGCAAAAAGCACATAGAGCATGCTCTCGAGCAAAGGTTAAGGGTTCCATAAGTGAAATTAGATATCATTATTTTTATTTAACCTAATTAAGTAAGGCAAAATTTTTACTGATTTTATTTTCTGAAATTTTTTATCTTTGCCAAATGCCACATCAGAAAGATTCTCTTGCTTTTATGCATCTGGGCTTGTCAACCCTTATGGATAGTTCTTTATATTTCACAGTAAGTAACTAAGTTCTCGTGACTTTCATAGTCTATGATTTTATGGAAATTTACTTTACTTAAGTTAGACACATCTATCTTTATTTTGCATCCGCTATGAGCCCATTTTATCATTATCAATGCATTTTCTTCTCTGCTCTACAAAACTTAGTTAAGCAGAATGCACAAATATTTTTCTTTCGGACATTGAGAATCAGGCGTGCACTTTGAGTGTGTTTATATGACTCTGGCTAATTGGGGACGAAAATTGTTTTTTTACGCTGCAGGTCAAGCCATTTGAGTTCTGAAGAAATAGATGAGTACTTAAGCCAAGCTAGAAGTGAGCTTGGGGCTGTGAAAGAAAAGGCAGATAGAGAAAAAGACTTGAAACAGGAGGAAATGTTCAAACGTCTGAGCCAAGGCAAAAGAAAGTCTTTAGCAGAACAGGTGAGCAATGTTAAAAGTTCAAATCTATTTAATTTCATAACTTTATCATGTTATTCAATCAATACTCTTTATGGCTTGACATACAACTGACTCAAGCCTTTGACTGAAAACACTGCTATTTACCCAATGGACTGAACACACACAAGGTCACAAATAAGGCATTTGAGACCTGTCCCTTTACTTACTTTGATTGCCAAATCACCAGTAAAAAAAGATACAGTAGACTCTGCCTAGATGCAGACTCCGCTCAAATGCATGCTATCGTTGTGGTTTTAACAGATTTTTTTACTATATAATTAGTGTTTGTGAAGGTACGCTCCACCTAATTGCACGTTTTTCAGCCCTCTTGTGCATTTAAGTGGAGACTATTGTATTTTTATTGACAATTTACCAATGTATTGTGAACAATAGGTTAGACCACAGGCTATTCCTTTTACTGCAACATATTTTGTCTGTTTATTTGATTTGGACAGATGACTAATTGTGATTAATTCTCACCAAATTTTCACAGCTGTTTTTTCTGTTTTATAACTTGTTATCACTTTGAGGCCTAGCCATTGATGGCTTATTGTTTATCTTGATAGTTGGCCCTCCATGCATGGTAGGGCCTATATATTCATTGGAAAAAAAGAATGATTATTTGATTATTGAATTATACAAGTTGTTTGCACACTGTACTTTACTTTTCCATAGATGAATCAGCATGCAGCTGAATTGACTGAGTACATCAACAAAAATAAAAGCCAGCAGACAGAGGGCCCTGTGGGTAAGTTCACTTAGGCTTTTTAGAAAAAAAGATTGTATTCTACGATTCTGTCACCAATCTTTATTCATCTTCTTGTAAGTCTTTTACTTGAGCTCTTCATCTCTTTATTAATTTAGTAGGCCTATAACTATGAACAATTTTTCACTCATACAGATCCTACTTCCTATGTGTACAGTCTTCAAAGTGAAGTGTTGTAAGAATGCTTTTTTCTTTGTCATTATTTACCGGTACAACTCTGAACATTTTTTCAACTGGTATCTGTAGTGTAATGGCTAGGCTCTTTGCCTTCCAAGCAGAGGACACGAGTCAGAGGCCCGCGTGGAGCAGTATTTTGATCCAGTATCTCAGCTGGGACAGTGGCCTCCTCAGTAAGGGTTGGAAATGTGGCGTTGATGGTCTAGTGGTTATGCTGTCGGACTCGTATCGGAAGGTTGCGGGTTCGAATCCCAGCTCGGGCCCGACGTTGTGTCCTTGGGAAAGGCATTTTACACGAGTTTTCCTCACTTCCCCCTATAGACAGTGAACGATCTTGTCTGTATGTTAGTGTTTTAGCGCCTGTAAAATGGCAGCTTGCACTGTATGCTTCCCAGGAAGTTGAGAAGGTTTCTGAATGACTTGGTCTGCTGGGGTAATAATTGATTGTAAAGCGCATAGAGCCAGCTTTCAAGCGGGGA
This sequence comes from Phyllaplysia taylori, assembly GCA_032273245.1. Taxonomy (NCBI): domain Eukaryota; kingdom Metazoa; phylum Mollusca; class Gastropoda; order Aplysiida; family Aplysiidae; genus Phyllaplysia; species Phyllaplysia taylori. Next base: position 5,246 of record JAUKPP010224687.1, on the reverse strand, counting down.
TATGCACTATATAAATGCAGTCATTATTATTATTATAAATAACAGGCAGAGTTTAAGTAAACGGTCTCATGAATTACCGTACAACGTTGCAAGTGAGGTTAAACCAGACCAAACCAAACATTTTGTGACCCATTCAGATCCGGCTTCCTTATATGATTTGATTGCTCTCAAGTTGAAGTGTCTTATGGAAATTAATCTTTTTATCATTGCGTCAGTACCACTAGAAATTATTGGATTCTGCAGTGAAATGGTTAAGCTCTTCCAGTCATGCGGGGATGGGAGTTTTAGGCTTATTTAGGGCAGTTTTTTTTAAATTGAGTATCTCTAATTGTCTAGTTGCTGGAGTGTAGTGTCTCTCTCAGCCTGGGTTGGCCCTGACAGGCAGGGTCGATGTAGCTGGTCTCGTAAATGACCTTACAGTGTTGCAGGGGGTGTAAAACCAAAACCAACAACAACAACCACTAGAAATAATTTTCCTGATATAGATCCTGGTTCCAATTAGATGATCGGATTTCTCTCAAGCCAAGCATCGTAAGGAATTAAGTGAAAACAAGAGGCTAAAACAGCTTAAAAAAGCTGGGGCTTCTGTAACTAAATCTGCTTACTAATTAAGTAACTGACAATGTAGGGATTTTCATCAATCTAACAGTTTCAGTACACGCCTTCTCTGAAACTTTTACACCTAATCACACTCTTTTGTAAAATTATTGATCTCATATCTCTCAAGTCAAAGCATCACAAGGATGTTCATTTTTTTATAATTGTGTCAATACTATTTATCATTCTCTTACTCATGCAGATCCTGTTTCCTACGTGAATGGTTTAATTTCTCTCAAGTCGAAGCATCGGAAGGAGCTAGCCACCCTGGAGAACCAAATTGATGAGGCTCACGCCAAGGAACTTCAAACTGTGAGAGATGAGCTGACAGAGAATGCCAAGCAAGAGCTCAAAGCATCAGAGAGAAACCTGATTGAGAAACTGAAAAATGATGGTGAGCCAATATTATCATTTTGCTCTTGGCCCATTGTGGCAATCTTTGTGAACTATTTCACTTAAATTACTGCATCAGGGTAACATTAAAATGATGTGACTTACACATGGTTCTGTCTCTGAGTCAATGGCTGCAACCATCATGTCCAAGTGTTGTATCAATAGTGTCAGTAAATTACTCAGTGACTGCATTGCACTTAGAAATCATCTGATTTGGAGAGGTCTTAAGACTGCCTTGCCCTTTTGCCCAATTTTAAGGCTCTCCACTCCCAGGGTACAGAGCTAGACTGCCATGGCTCTGTAGGTTGTAAAGACTACTTCAAAGGTGCATAACCCATAAGTCCCTGATCAGCAACAACAGCAACAACAAATCATTTTGCTGTTGTTGTTATCTAACAGGTACTTTTGAACTGTCGCCTTTTAAGTGGTCTATAAGACCAACAAAGCCATTGCAGTCTAGCTCTGCACCCTGGAGCTGGAGAGCCTTTATATTGGACCCTTAATACTGCAGAAATGCAATGCAGTTTCAAGACCTCTTCGGACTGGGTGACTGCTAAGTGCAATGCAGCCATTGATAGATTTACTGCCAGTATTGATACATTTTTCAATATATTGACATTTATGGTTGCTGACATTGACTCAAAGACTGAACCACACGTATGTCACATTGTTTTAATGTTGCTCTCGTGTAGCTACTGACGTGAAATAGTTCACACAGCCTGTTGCCATTCACAGGAGAATCATTTTGTTTTCATTGTTTGTTTTTTTGCAAACTATCTTGACATTGCATGTCTTTCTACCCAGTCTGAGTGGAGGTGACAAAGGATGAGTTGATATTGTTGGGGGTGGCGAAAAACAGATCAACTCATTTGAAGTTCAACTTATCCTTTTTAGAAATGTAAAGAGAAAGAGGGGATGGGACTTAAAAACACAATAAATTTAACAAAAAATAAACCCAGGTTAGTTCAACGCAAGTGGAGTCAATGGTATTAACTTTGCAGACTTTTTTGCTTTCACATATCATTACTCCTAATATGGTTTTATTGACATAAATTTTAATTTTAAGATTTTTTTCATTGTGGGCCTATGTTGGGCATGGGTTTTATATACTCTTTTGTTCCAATGTTTTCCTATGTTTCTACATTTTATTTAATTGAAAGACACAAGTTTTCTGACTTGCAGTTTGAATTTTCTCTTTCTAGGTTTGCAAGAGGAAGCTGTCAATAAGCTTCTGAAGGAGCATGAGAAGAGTGTGAATGCACTCACAGCAAAGCAGTCAGAAAACAGGAAGCATCAAGAGATGAAGTTGAAGGTATTTATAGCATTGTAATAATCAATTTCTGCTTGATTTTGTAGACCATAAAGAGAAATCTTACATATTTGTTTAAACAGGGTGCCTGCTTTCAACTGTGGTATAGGCTAATAATGGTTAGGTTCTTCCCCTATCATGCTGAGGACAGGAGCTCGATCCCAACTTTGGATGAGTGCATCCATCTTACTGCTGGGATACTGTGTCCCTTTCTCTGGGTTAGGACTGACATGAAGTGTCAAGAAGGCCGCCTCTGAAATGACCTAAAAGTGTTGCAAGAGGCATTAAACCAGAAGCCAAATTAATCTAAGTTAGAGGTTTTGCACAATAATTGTGGGACTTGCCATTGAGTGGAAAAAGCCAAGTAACAGATAGGAAGGAAATAGAAGAGTTTTTTTTAATGTTAAGCCAAGCTTCCATTCCTTCTGCTCAGGAATTTACTGAGATAGTAATTTGGCCTGAAATACTTTTTTATTGATTCCAGGATGAGCTGGCTCGGCGAAAAAGAGAGTGGGATGAGAGAAGAGCTCAAGAAAAGAAAGAGCAAGTGGAACTCAGAGAGCATGAAACAGTTGTTGTGGAGTAAGTGTAAACTTTATTTCTTTTTCATTTAATGAAAATTGCACGTAAGCCTACATTGGGATTATTTATTGCATTTGGTCATTTTTGCATAAGAAAGGATAGGCCTACTGAGAAAATATTACTTAGTATTTAAAGAAAATATGAAAAAGCAACGTTTACTTTTACTCAGTTAAATACTGTTTTCCTCCCATTTTCTATTTGAGATTATCATAAATAGGGCCTATTTCTGATTTTGATATTTCAAAAATATTTCTTCACCGGAGATATGTCAGTAACAGAATGAAATTAGGAGACATGAAGTGTAGGCCTACTTACATGCCTTGGGAAATCATTCTGCAATCGATACAAAATTAATATGATGATTTTTTGTGTAATTTTTGCCATGACAAATGCAGTCAGAATTTATTTTCTATAATGTTTTTTACCATATATCTTATTTTGCAGTAAATTGCTTAGTAGCCAGTTATCCTTCTCTGAAGCAGAGAGAGCCAGGATAATGAAGGAACATGAAAAACAAATGGTGAAACTGGAAAACAGGTGAGGATACCAGTATCTGTTTCCATCATATACCAGTACAGATGAATATATATCATCCTCTACACCTTTTTTTTATTCTTTGGCACATACAGGCTCTACTGATTCGTTTTTAACCGCTAACAATGACTCTACGTTTTTGGAAGAGTTGCTTAATTTCACATTACTTACACAAGTTACTTAAACTGTTATAATATATAAAAAACAGTCTTGCAAGTGTAACAATCTCTATGACCATTTGATTACTATATGAAATCACAAAGAAGCTTCTCTATATTCACCTGAAATAGTAGTTTTACAATGAATAATTTTCTGAACATGACACCAGTTTTGAAAGTTTTTGAAAAACTCTTCATCCTTTATTTTGTGTCTCTTTTTATAATTTTGTACCTTATTAACACTTTTCAAATATTCATTGTTTGAATTTGAAATACATGATACCTTGATTCTGATGAAATTTTCAACATTTTGCTCTTTTTTTCAGCTTAACATTGAATAAACTACGCCAGACCCGCATGCTTGAAGAGAAAATTGCTCAACGGAGGGCTGCCCAAATGGCAGAGCTTAGCCAGAAACAGAATGCAGAGCTGACAGTGAGTTGCTTCATGTTCACTTTTGTTGTTTGACTGATTAAAGTGAATGATCTGTAGTAGGAGCATTTTTGCAATCTGTTAAGACCAATGAAGCAAGAAAATCAATTTTAGTTACAAACATCAGGGATGCCCTCGCCCTTTTTCCGGTTAAAACCGGATATCCGGTTTTTAGGGATTTTCCGGGGCCTCCGGTTCTTAGCTTTTACACAACAATACTTCATTGTGTTTTGTACTTTTTTTTACCTATTTTCATCAATTTATTGCGGGTACTAAAGCCGACTGCAGAAAGTTCAGGGTTTTTTTCTTGGCCATGGGGCATCCCTGAAACATATGTCACATGCATTCAAAATCATCACTATTGCCTGTAGTCATGCCTGGGATATAGGCCTCTGACAAGAGCTCTCTACACATCTGAACCCTGACATGCATCACTGATAAATAAGAAAAAAAAAGTACAGTTTTGTCAAAAGTATGAGCCGTATTGCTGAGCTAAAATTCGGTTTTGAGTAGATCCCAGAAGTAAGCAATCTCTAGGATGAAACCACTAACCAAGTCCACAATGATAGCAATCCAACATGATGTGGCCATTTTAGTTTTGTTCATTTTGTTTCAAAGGGAACTAACAATCTTTTCTTTTTTATGCTGCCTGGTGAAAAAAAATATTGACTTTTTTAATTATCTATCAATATATATCAGGCATGGTGGAAAAAGTGTCTCTTAAATTACTTTACAGTGTTGCAAGGGATGTAAAACTAAAAGCCAAATCAAACCATCAATATTTTCAACAGAAACACCGACAAATGGCAGAAAACAATGGTGAAGAGGAGGATGAGGAAACGCACAGGAAAGAGCTGATGTTGATGAAGAAGCATGCAGAACAAAGGATTGCACTTGTTCAAGGGCAGGACCTCAATATTGAAGATGAAATGGAGGAGGTAAGAATGAATGGTGAAATATAGAATCACTGCGCCTTAAAAACTTAGCATCTTGTTTTAACTTTCTTTTACTATTGGCTCAGGGTAAATTGAATAAGTGAAAACGAGTTGAGTGGAAATAGTCATGATTTTGTGGAAACATTGAATATCCAGTAAAGAATTCTGATGGTCTTTTGTGATGTGCATATTGTGAGTCCGAAACTGAAAAAGATATCATTCTGTGGCATATATAAGATAAGATAAGATAAGATAAGATATCCTTTATTGTCCCAAAAGGGAAATTTGGTTTCACGGGTTTACATT
>JAUKPP010224576.1:0-13787 GCA_032273245.1 Phyllaplysia taylori | reverse complement strand
CAGGGTCGAAGTAGCCCGTCTCTTAAATGACCTTACAGTGTTGCAGGGGACGTAAAACTGGTTAACCAAACCAAACAGTTCCCCACACATTACGCATTAGATGTAGGTTGTCTGTTCTAATATCTAGAGTATATTTCGGGTTGTGGGTGGTTGGCAGGTGTTGTGGTTTGGTCCTCCCCATCTACTACTCTCTCAGTGCAAGTTTTGTCCTTATCTGCATCCTGGCACTGAATTGACCATGGTAGGATTATATATATTGACAGTGCCGTAAAACTTCAACAAAGGAAACAACAGTACTCTGGTATTTAGATATTCTCAAAAGACTTAATAGTACGCATGTCCTTGCTTAATGATAAAAACAACAAACGGACAGACCGTGCACCATAGATAGAACAGACTTCAACAGAACGGTATAACTAGTCTTTCAGGCCTCGTTATACATATTAATGATTGTGTACGTATTTCAGAAGTTTTCGTCACTGAAAAGCAAACATTAATGTCGGAGGAAGGCTTCTTTTTGTTCCTTTAGCTGGACTGTTTTATGATTTTTGTGTTTTTGCTGCTGCTGTTGTTGTTATGTCGTTGCTATTGTTTTCATTACTGTTGGTGGTTGTGCTGCTGCTCTTTTTGTTGTTGGTATTGTTGATCATCTCTCTCCCGAAATGACCCTATCGTCTCGTTGGAGCCGTGAAAACCTAATTAAAGATTTTTATGTTATCTTTCTCTTCAGGTGACGACCCCGTAGCTGTGCAGTTCTTGACCTAGTACCATGTCCGTGTGGGAGTGACAGTGGATACAATTTCTGCAACACGACTAAGAGTGAGGAGGTCAAGATATTTGGTTCTCTTTTACGCCCGTTGCAACAATGTAAGGTCCTTTAAAAAGAGGGCCACTCCGTCATTAGCAGACTGAGACAGGCCTCGCTGAGAGGGACGACAGCCGACATCCAAGAAGGAAGACGGAAATCTTCGATAAAAAAGCCTCCCGTGGGCCTTGAACTCCCGGCCCCTGCGCTATAAGCGAAGAGCTTAACAATTACACATGAGACGCAGGTCGTCTGTTCTTATATCTAGAGTGCAGTTTCGTTGGTTGGCACAAGCTGTTGTGTAGTTGGACCAACTACCACTTTCTTATTGCTAATATTGTACTTATCTACTTCCTAGCACTGGATTGACCATATTTTATATGATATTGCACAAGTATCGATAGTGCCGTAAAACGTCAACAAAAGAAACAAGAAACCCTAGTATTAAAATGGCTTCACATGCTAAGTAGGAAAACCAACAACAAACGGACAGACCTTGCAGTATTGATAGTGCCCTTAAAACGTGAACAGAACAAACTTGTAATTCATTCATAGGCCTAAGTTATGCATATCAAATTGTACGTGTATTTTGTGAGCCTTAGTTGCTGAGCACTGGCATCGGGGGCGAAGGAAATGTAATTTACCTTCCTCAAGCTTTATGCGGAAGACCCGAGTTCAATCCCGGTCGTGGACGATCTGGTTTTTTTTTCTGGGATTTTTCCCTCTCAGCCCGGTCAGCCCGGGTTGGCCCTGACAGACAGGTTTGAGGTAGCTCATATCTTAAACGACCTTACGGTGTTGCAGGGGCTGTAAACCTGTCACCAAACTAAAACAAACCTTCCTCAAGCTGGTTTGTTGTTGGTATTGTCGCTGTTCTTATTGTTATTATCTCTCTCCCAAAATGATCTTATACGTGTGAACCCTAACCTTTCTCTTCAGGTGACGACCCCGTAGTTGTGTCGTTCTTTCCTTGTACCGTGTCTCTGTAGGAGTCACAGACCATACAATTTCTTCAACACGACTAAGAGTGAGTAGGTGAAGACTGTTGATTTTTGTTTTTCGCCCCTTAGAACAATGTAAGGTCATTCATTTAAAAGAAAGAAAGAAAGAAAGAAAGAAAGTCATCTTTATTTATCCCCATGGGGAAATTCATTTTGCAATGGTGTACAAATACCTATATTTTCATACAAGCGATAATACATCAATGTTATAACAATAAATATGCACATTGGTAACGTCATTCATACAAATTATGCATATATACACACACCATTGCCGGTCGCCACTGAGCAGCGCCCAAGAACATAGTAGTAATAACAGTATTACAATTATAGCAGAACTATTGGGATAAATATTACTACAATATATTATATAGATATTGCTACCCCCAGCAGATTCAATACCATTGAGAAAATATGTTCATTAACAACAGGCATTTTTAACATGCTCTGAAATTCAACATGCTGACAAGATTTTTGCTGTCCAAAGCCGGGTAACCATCGACACCTGGGTGTGGTGAGGAAAATGAGTGCAAAGTGCCTTTCCCAAGGACACAACGACGGGCCCGAGTTGGGATCCGAACCTGCAACCTCCCGATTACGAGTCTGGCAGCCTAACCACTAGGCCACCGACGCCACCTCGGCCTTGATGACAGAACCAAACCCGGCTGAGAGGGACGACGCATGAAAGGAGAGAGATGGGAGATGTTGGGTTTGAAATTGCGCCTTAACATTATTGTTGAACATTAATTCTTTTTTTTTTTTTTAAATTCCCATGCCCGTTCCTATCTATGGGGACGCTTGTTGAGTTAGTAACAGTGTGCAATTTTTGTGTTAGAACAATGCCAGAAGTTAAGGTTATACATGTACTGTTGTTATCTTAATCCCGAATCTCAGGTTATCTTTGTAGATTGTTATTATATTGTTGTGAGTCAAATGCGATTATTGTCGATCCATGTTAAACAGTAACACACTTCCAATTGCATTGGGAGTATGTTTATTTGCTTGATTGTTGTTATTATTATTATTTTATATAAACTTTCTACATCACAGACTGTAGATAGTTGAATCAGTCCTATCATCCCCAGCTCAATCTGAGTCACGGGGCGGGCACCCTCTTTCCCACTCCCTAGCAGAGTCAGCGTTGAACATTAATTCTGACTTGGCGTTATGGTCAAAGGGGGAAAACTACGTTAGATCTACCTAATTACTATTTAAGTAATAATATCCCTTTAGTTAGAAATCATTTGAGTTTTTTCCTCGATGGTCAAGATAGTTGGTTTTCTTTTTTACCTCTCCTTGCAAGAGTGTAAGGTCATTTAAGAGGAAACCCCCTTCGATCTTGGTAGACAAAGCCAACCCCGGCTGAGAGCTAAGATACACTAAAAAAGAGAGACGGAGATACTCGATAACAAGAAAAAATTGACGAGTACCGGTACCTCGAACTCTCGTCGTCTCGGTGAAAGGCGAAAACCTTAACCGTTACACAACAGACGCAGGTCCTCTGTTCTTATTGTGTCTAGAGTTCAGTATGGGTGGTTGCTAGGTGCTCCGGTGTGATCTGCCCCCATCTACTACTTTCTAATTCAACCATTGCCCTTTTAATCTGCTTCCAAGCACTAAATTGACTGCGGGATAAATTTTTATTGATAGTGCTGTAAAACATCAAAAAGGGATAACAAGAAAATCCGTGGGTTCGAGGCCCGCGAGGGCAGTTTGTTTGATTGAGTATATCTCTGTTTTTCTGCTGGGACAATGTCCCTCTCAGCTCAAGTTGGCAATGACAGGCAGGGTAGAAGTAGCCTAGCCCTTAAATAACCTTACCGTGTTGCAAAGGACCTAAAGTGAAAACTAAACTAGACCAAAACATCTAAGACTTTCAAAGTGCAACCATTGCCTTTATCTGCACCCTGGCAATGAATTGAGCATGGTTCTCCTCTTTTTGTTCCCCTCGCTTGCTTGTTTTGTTGTTGTGGTCATTGCTACTGCTCTTTTTGTCATTGGTGTTGCTGTTAGACCCTCCGACTATCCTGTAGATGACCTGAGTTCGACCCGGTGGCGGACGATCTCCTGGGATTTTTTCGTCTCAGCCCGGGTTGGCCCTACCAGGCGGGGTCGAAGTAGCCCGTCTCTTAAATGATTCTACAGTGTTACATGAGATGGAAAACCGAACCGGCCCTTGTCGTTATTGTTGTCGTTACTGTTTATCATCTCTCTCCTGAAATGACCTGATGGTGTTGATGGAGCCGTAAATCCATAATCGATTAAACATCCCTAACCTTTCTCTTCAGGTGACAACCCCGTAATGATGTCGTCCTTGAGCGTGTACAATTTTGGTGTGGGAGTGACAGACGATACAATTTCTACATCACGACTAAGAGTAAGTAGTTGAAGACTTGATTTTTGTTTCACGCCCCTTGCAGCAGTGTAAGGTCATTATTTTTAAAGCAGGGGAACTTCGACGTCCCAAGACAGAGGTAAAAATGGCTGAGAACGAACACACATCAAATAAAAGGAAACATATGGGAAATATTGTATTTTACATGGAAATTGTCTCATATTGGGCCTCAAACTCCCGCCCTCTGTGCGAAACAATTACCTGAGTGAGCATAAAGTAAAAAGGTTAATTCGGACTCGACGTCATGGTCAAGGGGGAATAACTAAGTTAAATGTTCCTAACTTTTATTTTCATAGTTGTGTCCCTTTAATAATTATTTTTTTAAATTTTAATTTGATGGCCAGGATAGCTGGTTTTGGTTAAATTTGTTACGTCTCCTTGCAACAGTGTACAGACATTTAAGAGGAAAACAACCTCGACCTTGGTAGTCAACACCAAACCCGGATGAGAGCTAAGATACATCTAAGAAGACAGACGGAGATACTCGATAAAAAAGAAATTTGTCGTGGATCTCAATCTCCCGTCCTCTGCGCGAAAAGCGGAGAGCCTAAACATTACAAACCAGATGCAGGACGTCTGTTCTTCTCGTGTCCAGTGTACAGTGTCGGTGGTTGGTAGGTCCTCTTGTGCGGTCCGCCCCATCTACTACTTTCTAAGTGCAACCATTGTGATTATCTGCATCATAGCAGTGATTTGACCATGTTATATTATGTATTGATAGTGCCGTAAAACTTCGACAAAGGAAACAAGAATGTCCTGGAATTTAAATGTTTTCAAAAGAGTTGATAGTACGCATGGCCTTCTTTGTTTGTTTGTATGGGATTTTACAGCTCCGTCGACACTTTAAGGTCGTTTCGTCGGCTTGCTTGAATGAATCAAAACAAATAACAAATGGGTAGTCCTTGAAGTATTGATAGCACTGACAAACTTTATCAGAACGAACAGACCTTGCAGCATTTAGAGTGCGTTAAAACTTCAAAGGAAAATACACTGATATAATTACTTGTGGGCCCTTGCGATGCACATTACATTGGCAGTTTTACTTAGGTACTGAATAGGTAACAGTAGGTGCACCGGCGCGGTAATTTCATTGTTAGGCTCTTCGACTTTAATGCAAAAGATCCTAATTCGATCCTGGGTTGCGGGCAATCTGCACATTTTCCTGCTGGGATTTTTTCCTCTCAGCCTCGGTTGGCCTTGGTAGGCAGGGTCGAAGTAGACCACCTCGTAAATGACCGAGCAGTGTTAGTTGCAGGTGTCGTAAAACTGGTAACCAAACCAAAACCAGTAGGTGGTATTGTGTGGGCCATATCTATGACACCGGTATTGTTGTCATCATTAATATTGTTGCTGTTGTACCGGATCTGCGTTGTAATGGTTAGGCCATTCGCCCATCCCGCAGAGGATCCGAATTCGATCACGGTCACAGACGATTTGCTGGAATTTTCTCCGTCTCCACCCAGGTTGGCCCTGACACTGATAGGCAGTTCGAGTAGCCTGTCTCTTAAATTACCATACAGTGTTGCAGGAGACGTAAAACAAAGCCTACCGTTGTTGTTACTGTTGTTATTCTTTATTGTCTCTCTACCGAAATGACCTAACAGTGTCCTACACATCACCTTTCTCTTCAGATGACGACCCCGCAGCCGTGTCGTCCTTGACCTTGTACGATGTCTGTGTGGGAGTGACAGACGATACAATTTTTTGCATCACGAGTAAGTGTGAGTTGGTGAAGAATGTTGATTTTGGTTTTTCGCCCCCTTGCAACAGCGTAATGTAAACATAGAGCAAGGCCACTTCGGCCTTGAAGACAGAGCCAAACCCCGCTGAAAGGTACCCTACATCAAAGGAGAGTGATCGAAGGTATTTGATTGAAAATTGCTTCTCATTGGGCCTCGAACTCCGGTCCTTTACGTGAAACGCGAAGCGCCATTACATTATGTTGAAAAAATTATTCGGACATAGCGTTATGGTCAATGGGGGATAACTACGTTAAATATTCAAAATTTCTATTTACGTAGTTGTGTCCCTTTAGTTCGAAATCGCTTTTATTTCTCGTTGGTCAAGATACGATAGTTGGCTTTGGCTTTACGTCTACTTGCAACAGTGTACGGTCATTTAAGAGGAGGGCAGAGCACCGTTGACCTTGGTAGACGAAGAGCCTAACCACAGCGGCGATGATAATTTCTCTTTATTTTGTTTCTCTCACTAAGTTGGGTTTTGTTGTTGTTGTTGTTTGTTGTTGTTGCTGCTTCTGTCGTTGTTATTTTTGTTGCTGTTTTTGTTATTATTGCTGTTACTGAGAGGGACACAACATCGAAGGAGACAGTTGGGAGATATTGAACTTTAAAAATTGTCTTATCTGGAAATAACTTTCGTCCTCTTCGCGATAGGTGACGAGCCGAACCATTTCAATTGCGACGCGGGTCGACTGTTGTTCTTGTGCCGAGAGTACAGCACGGATGGCTGGCAGGTGCGCTGGTGTGGTCTGCCCCATCAACTACTCTCTAACAATTGTCCTTCTCTGCATCCTGGCACCGAATCGAACATGGCATGATATGTATTGATAGTGCCGTAAAACAAATCATATAGGACACAATAAATCCTTAACTTTGAATGACTACATACGGGTTGATAGCACGTGATGCATTACATTTATGAAGAAAACAAATAACAAAAGACAGACCTTTCAGTATTTATAATGCCGTAAAACGCTAACAGAACACACATATGATTAAAATAAGGCCCTAATGATGCATATTATTAGGCTGTAAGCATTTTGACAGTTTCAATTACCGTACCGAGCAGCTAACAGTAGGGTCGGAGAAATGTTCGTTTTGTTCCTCTTGCTGGTCTGTTTCAATGTTGTTGTTGTTGTTGTTGTTGTTGTTGTTGTTGCTGTTTGTAATCTCTTTCCCGAAATGACATTTTAGTGTAGATGAAGCGGTAAAACCCTAATAAAAAAAACATCTTATCTCTCTCTTCAGTAGGTGACAACCCCATAGCTTTGTCGTTCTTGACCTTGTATCATGTGTGTGTGGGAGTGACAGACGATATAATTTCTGCAACATGACTAAGAGTGAGTAGGTGAAGACTGTTGGTTTGTTTTTATACCCCTTGAACAATGTAAGGCCATTTAAGATGAGGGATACTTCTACTTCTACCTCGTCAGAAGGAGCTAACCCCAGGTTAGAGGTAAATCCAAAAAGAGAGATGCGATGGAGATCCGCGAATAAAAGCAAAATCAGACTGATTTTGTGTCCCTTGCACTCTCGTGGTATGCGCGAAAGGCAAAGAGCCTAACCATTACACATCCGACATCTATTGCACAGTATATGTCGTGGGCAGGTGCTCTTGTGCGGCTATTGTCTCATCTGCTTCGTGGCACTGATTTGGCCATATTTATCGTTACATAGTGTATGTATCGATAATGCCGTAAAACGTTGACAAAAGGACTAGTTATTAGTTAGTTCAAAGTTAATTGTTTATAGAGGCTCCAGCATCTTTGGCTGTTTAGGCACTTGGTAACACTGTGTTACCACTTCCCTTTAGGGTAATTCCATCTGTGTTACGTCTATGCATGTCCTATTGAGGTCCTTTTTCGCTAGGTGTATTCATGTTTTCGGAGTGCGTGGGGTTTGTAATGGAGGGGAAGCGTGAGAAAAAAACCGGTGGGGCGGAGGGGGAGGAGATAGGAGGAGGGGGGAGGGGGTAGGACTAATAGGACTTAAGGTAAGCAATTTCAACCTTTATTTCTCTCTCTCCCGCTCTCTCTGTCTCCCTCATTCTCTGTCTGTCTCTCTCTCTCTCTGTCTCTCTCTCTCTCTCTGGGTCTTTGGTGTCTTTTTTAATTCCTTTCGCTGGGTTGTTTAAACACTGTTGCTCTTGTTTTTGCTGCAGTTATTCTAATTGTTGTTTATCTCTCTCCCGAAATGACCTCACCATGTTGATATAGCCGTAAAATCCTATTCAAGCATCTTACTTTTCTCTTTAGGTGGCGACCCCGTAGCCGTATCGTCCTTGACCTTGTACCATGTCCGTGTGGGAGTGACAGACGACACAATTTCTGCAACACAACTTAGAGTTACAGTGAGTAAGTGTAGATTGTTGGTTTTGGTTTTACGTCAATTGAAGCAGTTTTAGGTCATTTAATAGGAGGGACTCAATGACCTTGGCAGACAGAGCCAACCTCGGCTGAGACGGAGAGAGATGGGAGATGTTGGATAAGAAGATTGCCTTGCATGGGCCTCGAACTATGCGCGATAGGCTATAACCGAGCCATTTCACATCAGACGCAGGTCCTTCGTTTTCTTTTTATCTAGAGTACAGTGGGGATGAATGGCAGGTGCTCTGGTAAGGTCCGCCCCGTCTACTTCTTTCTTTCTAAGTGCAATAATTGTCCTTATCTGCTTCCTGGCACTGCAATGACCATATTTATTACACGCTCTATGTGTCAATAGTGCCGTAAAACTTCGGCAAAAGAAACGTGAAAATCCTGGCACTGACATGATCACACAGTGTTGATAAAGGGCAATACCTTGATTAGAAGAAAACCCAGCGACAAACGGACACGCCTTGCACCATTTGGTGTGATGTAAAAAAATTCGAAAGAAAATACACTTATAATTCATTTGTAGGCCCTAGTGATGCAGATTACATCGCATGTATGTTGACAGTTTTACTTACTGAACAGGTAACAGTAGGTGCTCTTGTGTGGGCTCCATCTACGATTTTTCAAGTGCAACCATTGTCCTTGTCTTTTTGTTGGGTCTTGGTTTAACGCCCCATGCAACACTGTAAGGTCATTTGCGAGGCGGAATCTCTGAATTGTACGCCCATCTCCTATATGACAGGGTTCGGAGCAATGAAAACTCCGAAGAAAACCTCGCCGGAATCGAACCCGTCACCTTCTTGTCAGTATACGGGCGCACCACCGCCCGGACATCGACGCCCCCTTTGTCCTCATCTGCATCCTGGCACTGCTCGTATATACGTCTTTATAGTCTTCTTTTTGTTCGTCTCCATGGGTTGTTTTGTTGTTGTTGTTGTTATTGCTACCAATCTTTTTATCCTTGCTGTTGCTGTAGTTGTCATTATTGATATTGCTGTCGTTGTACCGGCGCAGTGCTATAATGGTTAGACTTTTCACCTATCCTGCAGGAAGGCCCGAGTTCGATCCCGGTCGCGGACGATCTGCTAGAAATTTTACGTCTCAGTACGGGTTGGCTTTGACAGGCAGGATCGAAGTAGCCTGTCTCTTAACTTACCTTACAGTGTTTTAGGGGATGTAGGACCAAACCTGTCTTTATTGTTGCTATTATTCATTATCTTTCTATCGAAATGATCTTGAAGTGTTGTGGGAGCCATATGAATCCTAATCAATTATCTTAATACGTTTCTCTTCAAGTGACGACTCCATAGCTGTGCCACTCTTGACTTTGTACCATGTCTGTGTGGGAGTCACAGACGATACAATTTCTGCAACACGACTAAGAGTGAGGAGGTCAATAGATCATTTGGCTGTGCGCCCCTTGCAACAGTGTAAGGTGATTTTGGCCTTGGAAGGCAGAACCAAACCCGGCTCAGAGGGACGAGACATCGAAGGAGAGAGATAGGAGATATTCGATTTAAAATCGCCTTACATGGGCCTCGAAATTCCGTTATCTCCTCGAAAGGCGAAGTGCCTAAACATTGTACTGAAAAATTTATTCGGACTCGGCATTATAGTCAAAGGGGAATAACTAAGTTAATTGTTCCTAAATTCTATTTACATAGTTGTGTCCGTGTAATTATAAAGCTTTTTGTTTTATTCTTGATGGTCAAGATCATTTGATTTTTCTTTGTTTCCCTTGCAACACTGTAAGGTCATTTAAGGGACGGGGCTGCTTCGACCAGCGGAGCCTTCTAACTCGAATGCATTTAATGTTTTTTTTCTCTACATCATGTAGCGATTCAGGGTCCATTGCGACTTCCTATGGTTATTGGGCATGCGTAGAAGCGATCCTCTGATATTGTGGAGAGAATAATGCTAGCGTGTTTCTGTATTTTTTCTTTTTCTCCCAGTGTCAATTTTCTACCCTAAGGACTCCAGATGGTTGAAGAAGAATTCTAGAGTTGGTGAGTAGAATATTAAATAGTTGAAGACTTGGTTTAAAAATGTGTAATGTTTTGCTCTTTCGACAGATCTCATAATTTTTAAGTGTTATGTTTATCATGGTGTCAAGGGTCGTTTGGATGTGATAATATTTCATTATATTCACTGCATTACTAGGCTCCTTTATGAACAAAGGTGGCACACCCTCTTCCCTGTCCCCTAATGGGACGACCATTTATTTATATATATATTTCATAGCAAGCGGATTTAGAGCAAGCGGAGGGAGCGTCTTTTAAACTAATAATGATTGATTAAAGTGGCGATTAGATTAGAAAGAATTGACTGAAAAAAAAACCCCCACAACAAAACCAACCAACCAACAAACCAAACAACGAATCAACAATTTATATGGTCTTGAGGGTAGAATTTACAATATCTTCTACAGTGTCTACTGAACGACATTTCTTGCATGAATGTTCATTTGTCGGAACATTGGACAAGACATAAAGTGTAACTGTATGAGGCCAAGTTTCCAAACCACCTAATGAGCTGTTTGTGAGTGATGACCCGTACGCCGAATGCCTGGTCTAAACCAGTGTCCTGGATATCAGGACAATGTCAGGCGCAAAGTTCTACAAAGACAATAATCAGCATTTTTGGCACATTGCATCGGCTCTGATCTGTTGTGTCCAATTCCCAATATTCCCGTAGTTCTCATTTGTGACATCTACAGCTAATTGAATAATTGGTTTGGTTTGTTTTGATTTTGGCTTAACGCCCCTTGCAACACTGTAAGGTCATTTAAGGGGCAGGCGACTTTGAACCTGCCTGTCAGGGCAAACCCAGGTCGAGAGGGATATTGTCCCAGCAGAAAAGTGGAGATATCCTCGATAATTGAATACTTTAGGTATTAAAAACTGGATATATCTCTGATATACTGGACTTGGATCAAAACAGTATAGATTTGTTGCAATCAAGTGGATACATTGTTGTGAACTAAGTGCTATGCTGTCAAACCTGTCTAAGACGACCACCCAATATCGAGAAAAAAGTGGTAATTGTAGACAGGTGGTCGTCTAAGAGAGGGATAATGTATAGGAAAAATATGAGATGGGAGTCGATGGATAGCGGTCGTTTGTACAATGGTCGTCTTATACAGGTGGTCGCTTGAGCAGGTTCAACTGTATTGTGCTATATCTAATATGTGCTTAGCAAAAATGTGACTTTTCTTAACTGGCTGATTTACAAAATATCGCATATTCGCCCCACATGGAATTTGGAGTTAGTTCAAGACAGCACTGAGCTTACAAAATCATGCCGAAACTCAAAGAACTTTACTCCTCTTGACATTTCGACGTCGAAACGAAGTAGTCTTTTACAGCTTCGAGGAGAGGTGCGAGGAATTAAGATATTATTTTCATACACTGTCCGCTGTATTACCATGTGGCCGTATGCATCAAGCCAGGCGTATGGCCTTACGACTGCGTAGAACCCTACATCTATGTGTAAAAACGTTTTTTTCGGATGCACGAAAAATTCGTGTAAGTATATATACACCGTGCGTAAATTCCCTTACACCCGGTAAGTCTCCTACAAGCTTACGCCAGCGGGTGAGGTCTACTAACGAGACTTACACCGTGCGAAGCCGCCAGCTTCCATACATGCCAAATTCGTCCAAAAGACACCTAGTAGTGGGATGCACGATGCTAGTCGGCCGCTCCTTCGACTTAGTGTTATATTCCATAATCGGCAATACCCACAGCAGGTCACAAAATCACGTCCTGGTGGGGTGAGTTAAGTTGAAAATTATTCACGTATCAAGATTATGCTTCTATGGAATGGAGCATTTAGTCGAAGAAACGGCCGACTAGCATTGCGCATCCCACTCTAGGTGTCGTAGCTACGATCTACTATCCCATACGACCAACTAAGTCTACGTGTATTTCATGCATGCGACCACTGACTATGTTCTATACACCTACAGTCTTTCAGTACCGTTATGTTACTTTGAATGGCGGTAAGATTTTCATGCTTTCAATGAGAAAAGCAAACGGTTTATTAAAAACGGCGGATTACTTTGATCTTTAGGGAATATCCCACGATTCCTGACCTGGATATTGAACTTTGCTATGACGAAGACTTTCAGAAAACATAGAGAACCGCTATACGTGGAGACACAACGCTTTTCATTTCAATACACAAACTATTAACCGGTGTTTGTGGTGTGACGATTAGTCTTTTCGTCTATCATGCGGAATACCCGAGTTAAATCTCATGTACGGATGGTCTGTGTCTTTTTTCTGGGATTCATCTCCCAGCACGGGTTGGCCCTACAGGCAGGGTAAAATTAGTAGCCTATGTGTCTTGAAATTAATGACCTAACAGTGTTGTACGAGGCGTAAAACTAGTCACCAAAACAAATATATTCACAGGGATTTAATGCAGTAAAAATGTTAGCGCTGGTGACAAAATTAGTTTCTAACCATTCTAGTCCACAATCTAGTCCAATAGTCTATTTCCAAGCAAGCTACTTAAAAAATGATAATAAACAAAGAGTTGAGATCACTTCTTGATTTATTATTCGCAGGGCAGAAAACTTATTCAAAAGACTAGACCATCAGTGTTTTAAATACATGTGAAAGTTTCAAGTGTATTTTGCTTAGAGATAAACGAAGCATTACAGAGCGAAGGTAGGGCACGAGATTTTTCTTCTCTTCGTCTCGTTTCTCTGTCAAGTTGACGAAGACCGTTTTCTGTTATTATTACTTGATGGGTTGGGAAGTGACTTGCTGTGGGTGCGCAGGTGGCTGATCAGGCCAATTCTGGCAAGAATTTGCCTTGGGCAGTGTAGGCACTGGTGAAGTTTGTCAGGATCAACGATCATGGAGCTTGCTCTCTCTTTTCGAGCCTATCTTTTTTCTACTGCTTTGGTAGTTTTTGCTTGCTCAGACACAGAAGCGCCATCAGATATTACTTTCCTTCACTGGTCCTTGTCTTTACAAAGTTCTTCCCAGGAGTCAGGGTCTATATTGAAGGATTTTTTTAGTGATGAGTTCAATGTCTCTTTATAGCGTTTCTTTTGGCCACCACGTGACCTCAAGCCCCGTGACAACTCTCCATACAGTAGATGTTTTAGTGTTGTGCTGTCTGGCATGCGGGCGAGGTGTCTTGTCAGACGAAGCTGGGTCCTCATCAACAGTGTATTTAGATAACAAGCGAATGACAGCAGGCTTTTTGTAGAACTCAGTTTGGAAATTGAACCATTCTTCCGAATGGAATGAAAAGAGCAAAATTCAAAGTTTCATAGTATGTTTTCACGACAGATATAGAAAGAAAAACAACAACAACGATAAATAAAAGAACACGCGTATTTCTACGACGCAGTTGTCTAATTAATTCTCTTCATGTCTTTGTAAGGCGGAGCGTCCACTGACCTGTTTTGCCAGTTGCAGGCCAGGCTCACATGTATATATCATATAGAGATGAGCCTGG
>JAUKPP010224465.1:0-13789 GCA_032273245.1 Phyllaplysia taylori | reverse complement strand
TGTGTGTGTGTGTGTGTGTGTGTGTGTGTGTGTGTGTGTGTGTGTGTGTGTGTGTGTGTGTGTGTGTGTGTGTCAGCCCGCGCCTTTGTAGATATTTATGTAAGTTATATGTGTATAAGTGGGGTAGTTGGGCGAGGGGGGGGGGGGGAGCGTCTTGAGCCGTCATGAGTTCGTATCCCCTTCCCAAATAAATACAATCTTTTAACTTCAAAGAAAATAACATAAACAACAGCCATGGCTTCCCGTCCAGCCGGAGCATAAAAAAGCGGTCAAATGGGCGTGGATCCCTGGGATTGAAACACGGACGTGATTTATAGCTCGGTATCGATCTGCACCATTCGGGGTGAAGGAAGAAGAACAAAGAAGAGAAAAAACTGTTCAGGGAGGCGCCATAAATGGAACCGGTTATAGCAATAGAAGAAGGGGCGCAGTACTTGAAAGGCTAACGATGTTGATCCCGCTATTATATAAAGTTTCAAAGTCTGCTTTTGGGTTTTGGCACTCTTTTCATGCCTAAGCACACTTTAAGTATAGAAGGGATTTCATTTATGAACCCAGAATCACGAACGATACAGACGACTCTCAGAGGAATGGCGCCTGGGGGAAAACGTCCGTTCTCACCGCGATAGAAAAACACGAGACCCAAGCTCTGACACAAAACATAAAAACGGTTCCCATTTCCTTTTTCCCCGGCGAGCAATCCTGTCCAACTATGAGTTCTTATGTCGGCTGTGTCAAACTTACAACAAAATTCAATGCCTGGTGGCATGAACGCCATGATCAGACAGGTCAGCCAGGAGTCAGTGTACTTATTACATGTACTAACAGCGAGCACGCACTAAAAGCAGGCCACACGTTGATAATAGAGGTTAAAACACACAAAGATGCTGACGCCTCTATAAACAACTAACTTTAAACTAACTAACTAGGAATAATAATACACGTTGATATTAAAATAGAAATACACGTCATCTCTATGTTGGACTTGTCTTGGCAACGACGTCCAGCTATCTTTTCACAAAAGACCGCATGTGCTGAAAAGTAAACGTGTATATACGATCTTTGGTATCAAGGCATCAGCGTTGCTGACATAGCCGTATAGAGTTAAACAAACGTTAAAACCTATGCAAACAAGGAGGCGCGCGGTTAAAGTACATGTTTTTCAAATCAAAAACCGAATTTCACCATTCTGTGTGAAAGTGAGCTCATTCCTTTACAATAAAGAAAGCGAGAATGTACAGAAAATCTGACAGCATTCAAGAAAAATGTAAACTTGACACTGCTCATTATTTCAGAACGGTGTTTGATACGCTGGAGTCTGAGTGCTGGTACAAACATTTCGCCCACAAAATATTTCAGTCAGTTAGCACCTCAAGACGTGAACGGTCTCGGAAATCTAAACATAGGTTCCTGTTATAAATTCTTAGGCCAGTTGGTGATCTTTATCTCAAAGTTATACATTACCAGTTGGTGATCTTTATCTCAAAGTTATACATTACCAGTTGGTGATCTTTATCTCAAAGTTATAAATTACCGCTAGGTGCATGCACGAGGCTATATATCACACTGGAGAACCAATAGCCCTGAAGAACTGCTGTGTAAGTGGCACCGAGCAATCCGATGATAACAATACTAGACTGAGAGACTTCGGTCAGTGACCGTATCAAAATTAATAGTCACAAAACGTCTGCCTTTCTATAAAGCAATTAAACAAAACGTCACTTGTTGAATTGTTGTAACTTTGGGATTTCTTTAACCTACCTCTATGGTTTAACTTTTTGCCAAAGCACGTTGTATGTTTCATACTACTCCGCAAGAAAGAGAACCCCCCTTCCCCCACCCCCCTCGCCCCCTCGTTCCAAAAACAAACCCCAAAACGAACCCACATACCTGCTTTAAATGTTATTTAATCTATTCTATACTACACAAGAGTCTCTCCTTCCCGGTTTTCGTTTTACGCCCTTTGTAACACAGTAAGGTTGTTCTGGCGGCGGTGATTCTATAAATAAACAACGCCTAGAACTGGCAACTGATCACAGCTAGACCCTGTGTATTGACAACAATGGTATGCAATTGTATACAGCTTGTGTATTGACAACAACGATATACCCTTGTATGCAGCTACACTAAAATTCTCAGTTATGAGAAACTAGCTGCATCGCCGGCTTCGCCCGGGTAATGGTGGAAGAGAGAGAGAGAAAGAGAGAGATAGAGATAGAGAGAATACATAAAGTGCGTGGACTTGATCCCAGGTTCGACCTCATTCCCTGTCCTAATAAGAAGACAGGGATGTCAATCCTCATAGTAAGCTGCATGCGAGTATGAGTTCATGTCAGTGCGTGAGGGAAAGTTGCGAGGCGCACTCGCGTCGAACACATCTTGAACGCATGTTTATTGTTTTGTTTCTCAGTGGGATTATTATAAAGGCCAAAGAAGGATGGAAACTTTTTGTCAAATATATTTTTCTAAATTCAGGAAATGAATAAATAAAAAATCGAAGGCCGTCATGAGAACCTATCTATCTTTGTGCAGGCTCTGCCAAATTTCAAGTGTGGAGCTATCGTAGTATTATGGGAAAAGTGCCACATGTGTTTCTAAGTTCTCAAATATACAATTGATTAGAAGTTTTTCCTTTCTAGAAGTGCCAGCTGCCCTTGCTGTTTCTGATTCAGCCGGAAGTACAAAGACAGACTCACGTGCATGCCTGTGTGTCCCTCTGCTTACACCGCCGGCTGTGTCTGCCGTCCAGAGCCGGGTCCAGGGAGAATCGGCCACGCATCACGTCCCGAGGACTAAGGACACGTGAACTACGGACACCGTGACGTCACTCAATAAACACAGACATCTCAGAGTTCCACTGAAGACACAGAAATGGCGTACATCCCTATCACCAGGAACTCCTCGATAAACAACCGCGATTTTCTTAAATCCAGAAAGCGTCAATTCTGCTTCTGTCCTTCTCCCACTCAATACCACAATATCACGATAAACTGACAAGTGAGTACATCTACTATAATCTGTAACACAGGTCTCTTGTTCCTATAGATTCATCATCATCCAAGTGAATTTTCTAGATTTGACTTAACCATAGAGGCTCTCAGAACCAACTACGTTCGGGATAATGAAGAATCTTTGCTTGCAAAATATCAGTTGTCACGAAGTCCAAAATTCTACAGGCGTTTTATAATATCACATTGCTTGATATAGAGGAACGGAAATAGAACCGAAATACTCTTCTGTCCCGATTGAAGGCAACACCAACTAACAAGCCAAGGATCGTTTAATACAGAAAAACCGGCACAGAGAGAAAAACCATGCCGAAGCTAGTCGTTAATATATCGCAACAATTTATACTGTAAATCAATTACATTACACGAATGTTCACTTATGATCAATATCGCTAAAACTCTGCATCAAAGCCTCCTTGATAGCCATGAAAATCCCGGAACACTGCCAACTCTCATGAAACTCGCTGCAAACACAGCCAGAAAATGGCAGTTGGTTTCACGTATCGCAGCCAAATAGCAATCCGCTGATAAAATCAAACTCCTACAAAAAGAGAGGTAAAAAACCTGGTCCCAACACGGGACGGATCTCACAGACACACAGCGTAATGAACCAAGCCGCGAGAAAAGAAGACATGAAATTCATGAACTTGGGTCTGGTTCTCTATAAAAGATTGCTCTTCAAGGGGAATGCAGGGCGGCTTATAAAAAGAACCCAGCATTGGAATTAATCGCTACGAATGATTGCCCCCCTTTGATAAGAGGAATCACAAAGGTTGAATAGACAGAGCGGTGGAATGGAGAGAAGCAACGGAGCAGTCCCTCTCATCCACGCATCATTGGTCACAGCCGCGGGTACACGGCGATACACAGACGACATGAGACATAGCATAGCGTTGTCACACGGCTTAATGACGTCACTGACAGTTGGCCTGTTGGACATCTACTTTAGCTCATTTGTCTTGAGAGCGGCTGTTTTGTAGGAGGGAAAAACATTATTTCTTCTTGGTGGCTTAAAACGTAAAATGTCATAATAACTAGAGAGCGGGCCGTCGTCTGGGGGATAAAACAGTTCCTTTTGGTGGCTTAAAACCTAAAATGTCATAATAACTAGAGAGCGGGCCGTCGTCGGGGAGATAAAACAGTTCCTTTTGGTGGCTTAAAAAAGCACGACTTGTCTGTTCAAGTGTTTAATTGTTCACCACCTGCCTTGAGAAACAGCGGTGCCGAAAAGACTTTACAGAGCCGATGGAAACGTAAAACACCAAAGTAAACAAAGTTGAGAAGCAAAGCCGACAATTATTATTTCATCAATATGTATAATACGTCATGCAATACGAACTCAAAGTAAAAATAAACCATCTCGTCCAACAGGTAGGGAGAAAATCGAGAAATGGACGATGGCGTGGACAGTGAGGGGGATAAGAGTGGTAGTTATACCAAAGATTTGGTGATACTGTGGATGTGAGAGATGAACACGAGCAGAGGCGGCGGCGGTGGCTGGGGGGAGGGGGGGCAAAGTTTACATACAGAATGATGTTGTCTTGTACGCAAACTACTCCGAGCAGCAATAGATTCCTTCAGCTCGTACAAGGAACTCCGGAAAAAGACACAAAAGAAGCACCTGCTGACCTTTGCCATGGAGCTTATCACAGGCAATATACCGGTAATAATGATAATATGTATGTAGATTCTTCTCGGAACCGCGGAATATTCAATCACCCTGAAACAGCTGCAATCTTTGAAAATCTAATTATCTGATGATAATGTGTGGTGAATATCGTGTGAATAACGCCAGTCGGCCAAGTGGTTCACGCCAGTTATCGAGTACGTGGAGTGAGGTCAGAGCGACGCTGCTTTATCTCGCCCAGAGCCGAGAGTTTATCAAGAGTTATCGGCGAACAACTCGCTATGGGTTTTGTCCCCTGACAAGGCAGTTTTAGCTGTACTTAGTATGAACCTGGCTTCATTCCGTCTGGCTTAGGCTTAACGCCTCTTGCAACACTGTAGTTCATTCCAGAGGTAGGTTGTAAGAATTTTACGTCCAGCTCTGATAGAATGGCGGTCGAATCCTTGGGAGCCCCCAAGTAAAAAAGATTCGAACCCAGAACCCCTTTACGTGTTAGCGGGACACTTTTACAGCTCGGCGCCCGCTTGGGTGATTTAAACGATCCGTATTAAACTAGATCCCTTTAAATATCATTTGCCCTTCTGAGTTTTTTTCAATAGCTAGTGACAACGGTAAAATCATTACTGTTGAAGAGGCACTTTGGTGAGTCCGTGGTATTGTCCTAAATACAAGTACAATAACTACATGTACTAAGATGTCCAGGGACAGATCGCCCGCTCATCAATGTGTTTGTCACAACGAGCAGGTGCGGAGGAGAACAACTTAGTGTTGCATATTTCCTGTGTACTAAAGTCTCAGAACTTTGAATGTATTGCCCTATAATTTGTGTTTTGTAGAATACGGTTTTGTTTTTGCTTCTCTTTTCCTTTTATTTGGAGCAGGGCGCGGGGGGGGGGGGGGTGAGAAAACTAGACATCGCAATAAGTTCCCTTCGATTGGATGGATGAAGAATGAGATCAACAAAAGGAGAGAAATAAAGAGATCATTAGAATGGAGGAAAACGAGACACAAGCAGAAAAGAAATATAGAGACAAAGAAAGAGTGAGAGAAGAAGGAGGGAGAGACTGAAGTGTTTATCGTGGCAATCGTGTTCCCCGTTAGTGAATGAGACAGAATCTCTTCCCTCTGCATTCGTGGTTGTCGAGGAACGCGATAATCAACTTAGTATAGATAACAAAATGAAACGGCAAATATCTATAATCATAATGTCAACTTTTATAATACGTCAGTTCTTTACGTAATTACAATTTGATCAACAGAACAATTAATTGCTTTATAGTCAATACATAGTGAAATCGATGCGGCCCTCCATGCACGCAGTAAGTTACACCAACTCTTCCCAGACTTAGACTTCAACCTCCGCCTTCCTGCCCGTCACCTAAATATAAAAACAACCTAACCCAACAAAAGCGTCATTCCGAAAAAGATTTTTTTTTAAAATACAAATCCCAAAACTGTCTCTATGAGCTTTACAATCTATTTCATGTATTATCCCAGCAGACCAAGTCATTTAGAAACCTTCTTAACTTCCTTGAAAGCATACAGTGCTGCCATTTTACAGGCGCTAAAGCACTAACATACGGACAAGATCTTTCGCTGTCTATAGCTGGCTACCCAATTACACCTGGGTGAAAAGAGGAAATTTTGGGTAAAGTGTCTCTCCCACGGACATAACGTCGGGCCCGAGCTGGGATTCGAACTCACAACCTCCCGATTACGAGTCCGGCAGCCTAACCATACAAACACATCTCTCTCTCCCCCTCTCTCTCTCTCTCTCTCTCTCTCTCTCTCCCTCTCTCTCTCTGTTGGTTTGTCTCTTTCTGTTTCGTTCTCTCTACCCCTCTCTGTCTCCCTCTCTCTGTCCCTCTCTCTCTCTCTCTCTCTCTCTCTCTCTCTCACCCAGACCCCCACACAAAGTCCTGACCAGCGAGCAGGCTTGTACAAACAAAGCGGCTAAGACTGGCGCCAATTAGTGGTCTCAAGCGTCAGCACCTCACACCCCAGATGACCACAAGAGCAGTCATCGATCACACCCAATGCTGGTTGGTCTTGATTTAGGTCCATTACAACACTGGAAAGCCAACTTAGGTAGGTTACGGTCATCCTACCTATGAAGGTCACTCAGGCTGCACGAGACACTACATCCTACGGCACAGACCGAGACAGGCGGCTAAGTAACTACACAAAGCACGGCCCCATGTGAACCTACATGTCCCATTAACTGTGTGATTGGCGAAGAGACTGACAATGTAAACCTCAAACACCGTGCACTTCGTCTAGAAGACAGTCAACCAAGATAAATTGTTTTTTTAATACTGTCGTCTTTTATGCGCATATGTGTTGTAGATAGATCTCTTGTTTTATTCTATGGGGTTTTTTTTTTTAGAGTTTCGGTAAATATCATTGACTAGTAGTCTAAATAGCTTGCAGAATCAATTTACAGAAAATGTCTTGACTAACAAAAAGCGTAGTTTTAGCGGAGTGATTATAGTGATTGGTCTACAGAGAGATGATGCCGTCAAGAAGTAAAATTTGGTCTCAGGGAAGTGTTTTGTTGGGGTCATTTTTATAGGAGTTCCAGTGATTTACCACAAGTCCACAAATCATTTATCGATCTCTACATCATGAGTCTATTTACTGTAGGTGTCTTCATGAACAGAACCCGCTTTAGCAGAGTAATTAGCCTCCATTTCTCATTCTGTGTGGTGCAAGTGGTTGCATCAATGCATAACGTTAAACGTGCTACTTGTAGGACTAAGTTTGCCGGCAGTGAGTAAAAAAAATAGAAGAAAAATACCCCATCGTCCCTATGTACGCGGACATTTCTTCAAATGACGAATTTTACAAAATGCGGAGTTAACTTGGAAACGTCATAAAGCAAACGAAATCCTTGGGGTACCCATGGGCTACACAGAAACGTATCAATACAGCAAGAAATTTGAAGTCATGTATTTAGAAATACGTCAACCAGGCTCTGTCTTTTTCAACTTTTTTTGCTAACACTTACAATGGGACACTTTATGTTACAGTGGGACATTTTATAAAAGTACTAGATATCTAGGTGTGTGGACTATTGTATGGGAACAAAACGTATGATAATATAATATTACATAGTGTATAGATTCGAATGCAATGAACAAGATTACATCAGAGGCCTGAGGTTTGTCAAATCTGTTACATGGTCCCCCCCCCCCACACACACACACACATACACACAGACACACAGACACAGAAACCCCCTCCCCCATTCCTCCTGCTTTTTGTGAGTAATTGTTTTGCCAAGTGAGAAAACAAACCCCGGCATTTCCCGCCATGTCCCCGCCGTGAGCCGTCACCCTGTGAGATCGGCGCAAACACACTTAGTCACTTAGTCACTTACACACACTCGCCTGCACGCAATGGACCAAATCTATTAGTTCTCTCAATTTGTTATTCCGGAACGGTTTAAAATAAGTTTTGGATTTTGGTTGTTTTTTTTGTTTTTTTTCAACCGAATCTAAATCGGAAGCCCTTTGGATACCAAATAAAAGCGCAGCTGTACCTTGAGAGATTGACAAATAGAAAAGATGTTGGAACTTCTATCTCATTCATGGCTATCCATAAGCCACACATCCAGAGGGGTCTTTGGGAGAAATTGTTGTATCACTTGAGCAGCTAGAACAGACATACACGTTTAGTGAATCGCTGCCAAGATATTTACACTCATATTGAAAATGACGTCTCACGTGAACATTTGCGCGAATATAGAACCTAACATCAAAGACAGATATGCATATTTATTAAAGAAAGTACACAAGACCTTTTTCTTAAACACAACAGCTCAACAACCTGACAACACGCAGACAGACACACAGACAGGCGCGACAAAACAAGCAAGTACTCAGAACAGGAAGAGAAATTAGAGCGTATGTGTGCAAGAAAACAAAGGCGAGAAAGACAGAGAGGGCGAAAGAGAGAAAGAGAAAGGGAGAGACAGAGAGAGACAATATAACAGAGGTAATAACACAAATAGAGAAGAAGATGTTAAAACTGCAGGAGATTCGTAGGTAGCATTAGTATTACCCTATGTGATATGGAACTTACATGGGCTGTTCAACTTTCAAGTAGTCTTGACGATCTACATAGCCATGACCGTCTAGCTCTGTACCCCTGGAGCGGAGAGCCTTAGCAAATTGGCCCCTTAATACTGCATGGGTGCAATGCTGACTCAGGACCTCTCCGGACAGGATGACCGCTGAGTGTAATGCAGTCATTGAGTTGTACTGCCAATATCGATACAACGCGTCTGCCACGAAATGGTTCAAGCCAATGACTCAAGGACTGGTTAATGTTGCCCTTCATTGTGTTGGTGAAAGTTAGGTGTCATAGTACACAACACGCTGGATGGGTAGGTTTACGATGTGAAAGATGGTGCATTGAAACATGGGAAAGAGAGAGAGAGAGAGAGAGAGAGAGAGAGAGAGAGAGAGAGAGAGAGAGAGGGGGGGGGGTGAGAGAGGGACTTTGATTTATTGGGGTTTTACTGCACTATCGACACAGTAAAGGTCATTTCGGTCCCCAAAATCAATTAAGGAGAAAACGAATCCACAGAAAGAAGCAGGAGAAGTAGATCCCACTACAATGCCTACCCACCACCTGGAGAGATTGAGAGAGTGAGAGAAAGAGAGAGAGAGAGAGAGCACGAAAGAAAAGCGAAGAGGTTATAATAGAAAGAGAGAGAGAGAGAGAGAGAGAGAGAGAGAGAGAGAGAGAGAGAGAGAAAGTGAGTCTTACCAAAGAGTCTGTAATAACTACAGGCTCTCTGGTCTTACTAGCACAAACATGCTTACCTAAACGGGTACACACACACACGCGCCGCGCGTACATGCACACACAGGCTCACACACATGAGCAAACACACACACAACATACACAAACCCGCACATACAGTAGTCATTAATCAGGAGGCGCTAAGATTACGGTGCAGGCAATTAACGGCTCTGCCAGTTGGATCTCTCTCATTCCTGTGACTGGGATCGATACAACCCACCTGTACACTGGAGACATTGGCACAGCTGGTCCTCTATAAAGATCTTAGATAAGCTCAAGATAAAAGAAATTTCAATAAAAGAATCTCCGTTATTTTTTTTTTTTTCTTGTTATTGTTGTCCTGGGGTGGGGTGGTGGGCATTGATCTGTTGTGAAACTTTTTACCATGCCGTTTTCAGCACAATACTTTCATATCACGAATATTTCACCAACTGTTTGCGAGGCTAATACCCTGTATTGTGTTCGCGTGATGCAGTCTAGGATAGAAGGAAAAAATAATGGCATCGTAATTATTGTGGTGCTAGACCTAGACGTATGTACATGAGTGGCTTTTTTCTGAGTGTAGAACAATACAGCTCTAATGAGGTCTTGTTCTGGAGGGAGGGGGGATGGAAAGATTTAGAGCTAGAAAATAAAGTAGGCCAATAGTAGATGTAAAAAAAACAACTACAAAGAATAGTCTACAGCACACTCCCAATGCAGGCATCCTATGCATACAATAGATATCTCTATTTTTCTCAATTTTCCTCTGTCTCTCTGTCCCTCTCTCAGTCACACAAACGCACACATCATACACACCCTTACACACATCATACACACCCTTACACACATCATACACACCCTTACACACATCATACACACCCTTACACACAAACATAACGAGGGAGAGAGTGAATGAGAGAGTGAGAGAAATAGAAAATATACTAAGAGATAAAATTTGATAGAAAAAAGGGTACAAAGTACATTTCACAGTCTGATAAAAACGTGAACAGAATTGAACATTAAAAAAAACAACTACAGAGAATAATCCATCTTTACATCCAGCTACAATCCATCTACAAAACTTACATGAAAAATTAATATCAATCCAACTCCAGAAACACAATGCGATCAGCAAGTACCACCATTCGCCATACTCGGACCGTCTGGAGAAAGTGCCGATAAAAATCTCCGGACAAAACCATACCCCCATGCAGAAAGAAATCGAAGCTCGCTCGTTCCTTCATCGGAGCAGCCAGGGTAAGAAACTTCATAAAAACTCTCGCGCTCGGGGCAGGCAGCGGGCCCGGTGTGGTATATTACCTCGTCACCAACTCATTTCGCCCCGCTACGCCCTTTCAATTCCGAGTTGCCAGTTTCTCCGGTATCTAAATCCACACGAGCGGCGCCAGTAACTACATGTAAATTGATTCCTTGTAAGGATATTGCACGTATCGAGAACTTGCCAAACGTAAACAGGGGAATGCATGTATAGCTGGTATCGAGAGTTTCCATGAACAAGTAGTTCCGCTAAAAGTCAAAATCAAGATGTATTCGCTGCGATAAACTCTTCGTGTAAAGTCGATGTAAATCACAGTCATTCAAGGAACCACAACATCAAAAACAGTTCGACGACTACGTCAATAATGCCCATGAAAATGACAATGTAAGGATAAAAGCGAATTACAGGTTCCGAATTAAAACTGTTCTTAAAACAACGTGGTAGTAACCAATACTTGCAAAGAGATAGACCCACATTTCCATGCATACACATAGACGAACAGACAGACACACACGCACGCACATACATATAAAAACTATCATATAAATTATGTTATATATAGCGAGAGATATGGCAGGAGAGGGAAACGAGTAAAGATAGAGAGAAGCCGAGAAAGAAAGAGACACAGAGACAGAGAGCTCCCCCCCCCCCCCGTCAGCCACACAAGCATCCCACTCGTGTTATTACGACCAAGAGACCCCGGCTATCGGCCAAACCAAAACTCTCGGACTGCGACAACAATCGCCGCTTTGTCCGACCCTACAGCCTCTACCACGCTAGAGATCGATGAACCAAAGATTGGACCTATCAGTTTCCTGATCGGCTTCTTCCAATATCGACGCTTCGATCAACTTCAAGGTGATCGGCCGCGGTGGGCGTTGCAGCGTGTCAAGTAATATTACTGTTATGATCGGTGATGCCTGGGTGGGGAGAGAGTTATTTCACAAAGTCCGGATGATTCGGTACTGCCAATTATAACTTCCGAATAATAGAATTGAAAAACATTTTTGTATGATAATACATGTAAAATGTTTATTCCCTACAAAAACTAACCAGCTACTACGTCACTCTGTGAGGCCTTCACCTTCCTCCGAAGTGTTACAACTGTTCTAATGTATTTCCTTAAATGTGTCAATAGTCCTATAAAACTTCTATAAAACAAAAGAAAAGAATTCAGACTTTAGACCTACTCATTTACAGGGCATAAGGGGATCACAAACCCATGACCATGACGCAAGCCTTACATTGGTAGTTACAAAGTATCCGAATGTTCGAATTATACTCTATCCAGATGTCATCTCTCGTAAAATGAGCGCAGGTGCCAAGCACTAGGTCAATGACTGTTATATATAATGTAAATGACTATCATAAAGATATCGTTTTGGTGATAGGCCTACATGTAATTTGCTTCTGGCTTGACGTCTCTTGCAACACTATAAGGTCATTTAGGAGATGGACTACTTTGACAATGATGCCAGGATTAACCCGGGTTGAGAAGGACGATGTCCCAGCAGAAAACCGGAGAGATACTCCCTCAAACAAACTGTCTCATGTCTGCCTCGAACCCATGTCTTGTGTGTGATGGGCGAATAGTGTGTCAGCTGCTGTGATGGGTTTGGTTACATAACGATGTCATGGTGGTAATTATTGGAGTAACACGTAAAAAATAAAGATATGATAGTTGTCGTCGTATATTATAAAGATACATGCGATGATTTTGGTGTTGTTTGTCATCCTTTGATTTTTTCGTTGGTGTTGATGTTACCGATATTGTTGTTTATCATCCCTGGTCTTACCTGTAGGTTGTTGTTGTTGTTGTTGCTGCTGTTGTTGGGTTTATTGTTGTTGTTGTTGTTGCTGTTGTTGTCTGTTGCTGTTAGTCCTATTGTTGTGGTTTTGTTGCTGCTGTTGCTGCTGTTGATGTTGCTGTTAGTCCTATTGTTGTGGTTTTGTTGCTGCTGTTGCTGCTGTTGATGTTGTTGATGTTGTTGTTAGGCCTATTGTTTTTGTTGCTGCTGTTGATGTTGTTGATGTTGTTGTTAGGCCTATTGTTTTGTTGCTGCTGCTGTTGTTCTTGGTCCCATTGTTGTTGTTGTTGTTTGCAGTTGTGGCTATTGCTTTCTATAGACATCGTCATCTCACTGTTTTTTTCCTAGTTGAACATTTTTGCGGTTTTTGTTGTCGTTGTTTTGTCCTCCTAGTGCACCCCGAGCATCGTGATCCAACAAGCGCTGAGACTGAGGGGAGTGAGAGAAAGATCAGTACAGTCCACTCCGCCTAACAGCACGGTGCTCAATACCACTCGTAATCGTGCGTGTCCACAGAACGTGCGCCTACACGAACCTGATGAGATATGCTATTACAATGAAAACAACGACAAAAAACCTCTGTCGTAGTATGACAAAAGCGAACAATTCAGCGAAAAGCGCCTTTACATGTCATGCGTTTAGCCGGAGACTGCAGTAAAGGGAGATAACGGCTGCAAGTCGTCGGAGATTGGCGCGGTCAAATGACCCAAAGATCATGGGTGTTTATACCCAGTGTGAGAGATAAGACTGTGGCAGAGCCTGGCACATCCTCGCTGGACATAATGGCTCTGGTGTCCTATGACAGCCACGGAGCTGCAGGGAGTGGACTATCTAGAGGGATTCCACGAGGTTGTATCTTATAACAACCACAGAGCTGCAAGGAAGTGACTAACAAATAGACCTATTCCACGCGGCTGATATTCATTTGTTTGTGCGAGGTTCTGCGGGTTTGGCTTGGTTTGGGATTTTAGTAAGGTTATTGAAGAGATGGGATTTTTCAAACCTGCAAACACGGGCTGAGAGGGAAGGGACCCATCAGAAGGACGTAGATGCTGGTACCAGCCCAGGAATCGAGCTCGGATCGTCTGCGTGATAGGCGGAGAGACTAAGCCACTACTCTATTGACGCTGGTCGGTTCTACGAGCTCCTTCAATGCGACATCTTCAAATACAATGTACATAAGGGTGCCGGGATTCCACGGCATCACTTGTTGGGTGTGTCGTACATGTACCGGTGTGAGGACGGTGGGCGGGGGGAGGGGGGGGGGCAGGGAGGT
>JAUKPP010224354.1:0-13789 GCA_032273245.1 Phyllaplysia taylori | reverse complement strand
GAGAGAGTGAGAGTGAGAGAGAGAGAGAGAGAGAGAGAGAGAGAGAGAGAGAGAGGGAAAGTGGAAGGTCAAGAGAAGACACAGAGAAAGGGAAAGAAGGAGAAAAACGTTATATTTCTATAGTGATAAACATAATATAGCACGACTAACTTAGCTAAGAGAGAAATTGAAAGATGGATGTGATAGAGAGAGAGAGAGAGAGAGCGAGAGAGAGAGAGAGAGAGAGAGAGAGAGAGAGAGAGAGAAAGGAAAAGAGAAGGGAAAGTGAGAAAGAAAGGGAAAGAAGGAGAAAAACTTTATTTCTCTATAGTAATAAACATAATATAGCACAACAAACTTAGCTAAGAGAGAGATGGAGAGAGGGATGTGATAGAGAGAGAGCAAGTGAAAGAGAAGGGAAAATGAAAGAGAACGAGAAGGAAAGAAAAAGCGAAAGAAGGAGAAAAACGTTATTTTTCTTGTGATAAACAGATAGCAGGACAGACTTAGCAATCCTGACCCGACCCCATGTGACCTTTGACCCTCTGATCCAGCAAATAAGAAAGAAAACATATAATTTACATTCCTCTCAGTATTGAGAGCGGCTTACGTACAGCAGGGGGAGCTGTGGCTTCTGAGAGTCATGGCGTCGTCTGGACTACGCTACCGGTATTTACCAACGAAATGACTAAGTACTGACTCCTTTCTCATCATGTCAACCGGCGCTGTGGTGTAATAGTTGGGCTCTTCGCCTGTCATGTGGAAGGGCTTTGATCGATCCCGCGTCCGAACGAAATAAGTTTTTTTTCTGCTGGAATTTTCTCCCTCAGCCTGAGTTGCCGAAGTAACCCACCTCTGAAATAACCTAAGAGTGTTACAAGAGAGTGAAAACCAAAACCAAACCAAAGCGATTTACACTAAGTGTGACTTTGCTGTTATATACAATCACTGATAGCAATTAAGAAAATAAGGGGAGGGGAAGGGGAGGGTATGACAGGTACGGAAGGGATAAGTATAAAAGACGCTATTAGTGGGTATATGAAGAGGAAAAGGGGGGGGGGGGGGTAGGATCTAAATTCTTAAGTATTGACTTCTTACTCATCATTGTCCATGTTCATGTCCTGGCCTGTTTGGTTTGGTTACCAGTTTTACGTCCCCTGCAACACTGTAAGGTCATTTAAGAGACGGGCTACTTCGACCCTGCCTGTCAGGGCCAACGGGGGCTTAGACGGAAAAAATCCCAACAGAAAAACCCCCAGAAGGTCCGCAATCGGGGATCGAACCAGGGTCTTCCGCATGATAGGCGAAGAGCCTAACCATTACACCACAGCGCCAGTCAAGAACAATTTAATTATCCAGCTATATTAACAACAAGCGAAGAACTTAGTGCATCACAGTGGCCGACTTGGGCTCAAACCCCCGTCTTATGCATAATAATAGGCGAAGAGCCTACCCTTAACACCACAGACGTCGAATAACCTATGGGCGCTGTCGTGTAATGGTTAGGCTCTTCGCCTGTCAAACGGAAGACTCGAGTTCGATCCCGAGCACGGACGATCTGGATGGGTGTTTTTATCTTCTGAAATTTTGTTTACTCTCAGGCCGTGTTGGCCCTGTTCGGCAGGATCGAAGTAGCCCGTCTCTTAAATGACCGTACAGTGTTGCAGGGGACGTAAAACTGGTCACCAAACAAACCAAGCCGATAACCTGCTGGCCAGAACAAATTAATTATCCCCCCAAAGCTGTATTAACAACAACCGATAACGTCGACGTCAATGAAGTAAGTCATTATGCCGTGGATTTCCAGGATGAATCTGCGGTTAATAGGATTATCAACGTACACATCCATCCTCCTTCCTCTTCTCTTCCACCTTCCTCCCTCCCCTCTCCTCCACCTTTTCGCCCTTCCTTCCTCCTCTCGCCTCACCCACTCTCTTCCTCTTCTCTTCCATCTCCCTCTCTTCCCTCTCCTACACCTTTTCGCCCTTCCTCCCTCCTCTCCGCTTTCCCTCTCTCTTCCTCTTTTCCTCATCCCTCCCTTATACTTTTTCCTCTCCTCCCTCCCCTCCCCCTTCCTCCATCATTCCTCTTTTTCTCATCCACCGCCCTATTCGTCCTCTCCTTGCTCCTTTCCCCCTCTCCTCCCTCCTTGTGTCCTCCCTCTTTCCCCCTTTCTCCTCCTTCTCCCCCTTCTTTCCTTTTTCCTTTTCATTTCTTTCTCCCCATTCTCTCCCTCCTCTCTTCTTTCTGCTTCCAACGTGCCCCACCTCTCTCCCCTCTCTCTATTTACTGACCGGCGCTGTGGTGTAATGGTAAGGTTTTTCGCCTGTCATGCGGAAGACCCGATTTAGATCCCGGTCGCGGACAATCTGCGTTTTTTTGCTGCTGGATTTTTTCCCTTTCAGGCCGGGATGGCAGGGTCGACTTAGCCCGTCTCTTACAATGACCTTACAGTGTTGCAGGGGGCATAAAACTAGTAACCACCAAACCAAATCCCCCCTCCCCTCTTCATCTTTACCCCCAGCGTCTCCCTCTGTCTTCTCTCTATTTATCTTTCATATTCCCCCCCTCCCCCCCCCCCCTGTTCTTTATCCCCCCCCCCATACCCATCGCGCTTTCATGGCTTAAAAGTCAGCAACAGTCGAATAGAAAATAGCCGAAAAGGCTGGTGACTATAAACCTACTTGAAAACTAATTAATACTCAGGGGGAAAGAATGCTACTTAATTGTACAAAATTATGTCAGAATACAATAAATGTCTTTTCCCATTTCTATGTAGATTTGACGTTGTGAGCGGTAAAAAAAGGGATTGATTCCGTCATCTATAATCTGTTTGTGGTGGCCGAAGTTTTGCTATTCAAAAGGCTTTTTAATGGTTGTATCAATCGATATGCGGTTTTCTCCAATAGATTCTTTAAAATTTTCTCCAGATCATGACCTTTTTTTTCATTTTCGAGACAATTTTGCTGCAAAAATCAGGGCCGGGCAAAAATTAAAAATTGACCCTACCCAAAAATACTTTGGACCGGTTCTGGGCGCCGAAATGACCTTGTAGAGTCGATGGAGCCCTAAATCCCCAACCCCTCACGTGCTCACCCTCTTCTGCCTATCTAATTTCTCTTTCATACCCTGCTCCTGGTCTACTTCTGTTTATCTAATTTCTCTTTCATACCCTCCTCCTGTTCTACTTCTATCTATCTAATTTCTCTTTCATACCCTCCTCCTGGTCTACTTCTATCTATCTAATTTCTCTTTCATACCCTCCTCCTGGTCTACTTCTGTCTATCTAATTTCTCTTTCATACCCTCCTCCTTGTCTATTTCTATCAATCCAATTTTTCTTTCATATCCCCACCCTGTCAGCCCCTCCCTAATACACATGATCATGTTTCTCAAATCACGAGGATTAAATATATTTTCTTATATACAACACTTAAGGTCACAGAATCACGTTTATAAATAATGTGTATATGCCCGTAGTCTTACGTGTGTGTGTATGTGTGTGTGTGTGTGTGTGTGTGTACATTGTGTGTGTGTGAGTGTGTGTGTGTGCCTGTGTGGGGTAGGTGAGTATCTATGTGATCATTAGCGTTGCCATGGAAACAGCGTCTTGATGCAAGTCGCGTTGTTCCGAGCGAAGAGAACAGGAGGCTGGACAGAGTGGTCAACAGGGGGATAACGGAAACACGACTGAGATTTTTAGAAATAGAAAAGAAAAGTCATCTTTATTTAGTAATGGTGGATTTACAGTTAAACCTCTCTAAGACGACCACCCAATGTTGAGAAAAAAGACCCTTGTGGCGTCGGTAGTCTAGTGGTTAGGCTGCCGAGCTCGTAATCGGAAGGTTGCGGGTTCGAATCCCAGCTTGGGCCGACATTGTGTCCTTTGGAGAGGCACTTTACACAAATTTTTCTCACTTTACCCAGGTATAAATGGGTACCCGGCCATAGTGAGCGAAATATTTTGTCCGTATATTAGTGCTTTAGCGCCTGTAAAATGGCAGCTTGCACTGTATGCTTCCCAGGAAGTTGCGAAGGTTTCTGAATGACTTGGTCTACTGGGGTAATAATGATTGTAAAGTGCATAGAGCTTGCCTTCGAGCGGGAAAAGCGTTATATAAATGCAATCTATTCTTCTTCTTCTTCTTCTTACTTTCCGATTTGTTGGAGCTTTTCACAATGGAATTTTGTCCTTCCATTGTCGCAGCGTAGCTTACACCTTGTGTTATTCTTTGTTGGAGGGGGAGGGGCGGTTTTGGGGGATTTTTTTTTTCATCTTGTTTTATTTTTGGTCTGTATGTTTTTTTGTGGGTTTTTTATTTGTTTTTGGTTGGATTTTTTCTTGTGTTTTTGTTGGGGTTTTCTTTGTTTTACAAAAAAAATTGCCTGATGTGGATTTTCGTGACAGCGAAGTGCTGCTAACGCAACACGCAAATGGCAACCCTCAGAGACACTTGAGCCTGATTGAGTGCTTAAGTAAAAACCAAAACAAGAAGAGACTAAAACAGCTGAGGCTGGCGCCTCTATAAATAACCCATTCTTTACTTCTACAACTCTTCGTTGGTACTTTCCTACGCTGACCACAACATTCTGGGACATGTGATAGGATTTCCGCTATGTTATTTTTTTTCCAGTATCCTAAATGAAACGCTTGGCCCATGACGGGCGATGTAGAGCGGTTGATGAATGAAACTCCGCCCATCACTCCACTCAAGGTGTCCGGGGTCTGGAAAGTCTTTGGCGCGAAATTAATTGTCCGGCAGAGAAACTGCTGGTTGTGAGGATACGCTTAGAATTCTGCACACAAAGACTTTAACAATACAACGCCTCATTAATTCTAATGCTCGTCGCTATGCCAAAGGAATTTAAAAAAGTATCCCCCCCCCTCTCTCCCCAACCCAACAAAACAAAACAGAAAACCAACAATCCCAAACCCCAAACAAATAGAAAAAGGGTTAGTTAGTTTAGAGTTAGGTGTTTATAGAGGCGCCAGCTTCTATGGCTGCTTTTAGCCTGAGAAAAAAGGGGAAAAGGAAAACAGCAACATCATCCTCATTATCCTCACGAACAGCAACACTAACAACAACAAAAAAGGCAAAAAAACCCAACCCCAAACTAACAAAAATCACCCCCCCCAAAAACAAGAACAACAACAACCCAACCCTGGTAACCAAACCAAATATGAAGATCTATAGCCTAGAAACACGATTTACCCGCCTATCATTGTCCGAGCTCTGTGACCTGGCGTATGACCAGGGGCGAGGACTCCTGTTAGAGAAAAAAGTCACCGACGTTGTCCACTAGGCCTGGGACAAGAATCATGTTGGGAAATCCGGATAAATAGATTAACCAATTTTAACTCCTGCATACCTTGCTTTTTAGCTTGTTTCTTTGGTTAGGGATTTAGGGCTCCATCGACTCTACAAGGTCATTTCGGCGCCCAGAACCGGTCCAAAGTATTTTTGGGTAGGGTCAATTTTTAATTTTTGCCCGGCCTTGATTTTTGCAGCAAAATTGTCTCGAAAATGAAAAAAAAGGCGTCATGATCTGGAGAAAATTTTAAAGAATCTATTGGAGAAAACCGCATATCGATTGATGCAACCATTAAAAAGCCTTTTGAATAGCAAAATTTCGGCCACCACAAACAGATTATAGATGACGGAATCAATCCCTTTTTTTTTACCGCTCACATCGTCAAATCTACATAGAAATGGGTTTTTATGTAATTGTATACTTGCACGCATTGTAAGAAAGAAAATTACAAAAATCCTGCCTTTGGTCAATATAGATGTGGTATAGAGTTAAAAACTAATGTTCAAAGGATAAACCTGAGTTCGATCTCAGGTGCGGACGATCTGCGTTCTCTCTTGCTTGGGGTTGGCCCTGACAGGCAGTGTTGAAGCAGCACGTTTACTAAATGACCTTACAGTGTTGCAACGAAACGCAAAACTCGAAACAAAACCAAACCAAATCTTGGATAATTTCAAAAGAATCGAATAACCAAGCATTGTGATCGAATAACCAATCAAATCATTCGGATTTGATGAAGGCCCCTCGTGTCGACACCCGCACGAGCTAACCTGCGGCAGAAATAAGCGACCACGTTCCCGCCTTCCAGGCTCGGAGAAATTAGAAAGGAGAAAGCAGCCGATAAGAAAAGACGGGAGGAACCGAAGATTTGGAAGGAGAAAGTAGACGATAAGGAAAGACGAGAGAAACTGAAGGAATAAAACACGGAGGAAGGGCCGCCTTACGGTCGTACAATGTGATGGACTCGCGGTGGTTGGTTTAAGAAGTCTCGAAGAGTTTTTTCACTGGATTAACGCTATTTTGTCCACCCGGCTGGCTTTGTGTGTATTGTGTCGCCTTTTGTGTGCGGAGGATTCTTTCTTTTTCTTCATACATGACATGTTGTATTATAGGCCTACATTGTTCCCTGTCTTCGAAAACATTTTTGCTTTTCTATGGTGAAGTAGATGGGTGTGCTTTTTCACTTGGGTGAGTTTGAAGAAGTTTTTTCGAAAAGGAGGATTCCATTTTGTGCATAGTTTGTGGATGTATTTTTC
The DNA here is from genome assembly GCA_032273245.1 of Phyllaplysia taylori. NCBI lineage: Eukaryota > Metazoa > Mollusca > Gastropoda > Aplysiida > Aplysiidae > Phyllaplysia > Phyllaplysia taylori. The sequence continues at coordinate 7,245 of JAUKPP010224354.1, read as the reverse complement.
AAGGAGTTTGCTTTTTTTCTTGTGATTTTATTTATCAAACGTTTGTGATATGATTTTAGATTGCCGAAGGTGTCGTTAAGCCCCAAACAAACTAGTTAACCTCTCGCAATTTTTTAATAAGCCGCCTTTTTCAAAGGCCGATTTGCTTCTTACTCAGATTCTTAAGAATCAATCAAGCAAAAGAAAAAGTACTTCCTTGTTTGTTTGTTTGTTTTGGTTAGGGTTTTACGGCTCCATTGACTCTATAAGGTCGTTTCGGCGCCCAGAACCATTCCACAATATTCGGGTAGGAATTAATCTTGAATTTTGCCCGGGCGGCGGCCTGATAGGCTAACTCTTGTCGATTTTCAACAACCAAGGGATCTTTAACTTGCGCAACATGCACACGGGGCCTCAGAGATTTTTCGTCCTTATCCGAGAAGACTAGTTGTTTGATCTTACCTAGACAGGGAAGAAGAGAAGAGAAGCAAGGCAGAGTTGCTGGAAGTAGGAGGAGACAAGGAAGGGAGTGAAAGGAAAAGTCAGACAATTTGTTAAAAGGGCAGACAAGGCATAGAAAGAAAAGAAGAAGAAGGAGAAGAAAAAGAAGAAGAAGAAGAAGAAGAAGAAGAAGAAGAAGAAGAAGAAGAAGAAGAAGAAGAAGAAAAAGAAGAAGGAGAGACTTACAGAAGTAAAATATATTGAAAAAATGTGATTTGCGAGTCAATGGAAAATTGTCGTTTGTGCAGGCGGGCGTCTTGAACAGGTGGTCGCTTGGGCAGGTTCAACTGTACTTTATTAGGCCATTGGCCAAAAAGACTTTACATAGTGGTTTTTTTTCCAGAACAATGGGTGTGAACACAATCAAGCTCCACAAATAGAAGGTAAAACATAAAGCATAAACTTAATAACATGTAAATAAATATTGAAACACATGACAACGACGCTGTCTAATATCTGTCACAAGAGAGGTTAGGTTACATCGATTCAGATATAGTGCTGGTGGCTAGACATAAAGAATAATCATCCCCACTATGGTTTTGCGACTGATTTGCTTTTTACAAGTAATTAGAAGCTGTTAGGGGTCAAAAGGTAGGCTGTTTATTCAAAGAAGCGTCAGTTTTTGTTCTGTTTTTACCGTGCCGTTTTGCTATAAGACTTGTTCACTGAGCTTTGGTTACCAGTTTTACCACCCCTGCAACACTGTAAGGTCATTTAAGAGACGGGCTACTTCGACACTGCCTGTCAGGGCCAACTTGGGCTGAGAGGGAAAAATCCCTGCAGAAAATACCCCAGATCGTCCGCGCTCGGGATCGAACACGGGTCCTCCTTATGACAAGCGAAGAGCCTAGTCATCACACAACAGTGCCGGTTTCAGTTTTCGTCAGTATGTAGCTAAAACAGACAAATAAGCTGGTGTATCTATAAATAAATAACTCTATCTCTAAACAGTGGCCAGCCATCAATGTAAGCGTAGACAAGCAGCGCGGGAGATTAATCTAGACAAAGTTGGCACGCATTCCTTGGCTGCCGTGATTTGCAACGGTTTTTGTTTTGCCTTTCTGGCGGGGGGATTTAATCGGATTGTCTTTATCTGGGAAATACCGGGAAACGAGAATTGAATGCATTGAATAATATACACTTATTTCACGCAGTTTTTTATTTCATTTACAAGACGGATGTGGAAGATTGTTTCACGTTGACCAGCAATAGTTGCCGAAATTGCGATAGCGAGCGAGGTAACTGTAATTGCTGTTTAGCGTGAAACAATTTTCCTAAATCCGTTTTGTGCATAAAAAACCCAATGGGAAACAAGTGTATTGTAATCCGTGGAGATAGAAGTTTTTAACGTTCATTATTTTGTCGACACGCAAAGTGCGCTACTCTAGATGTAGATCTACCAAACTCTCCATTACTAAATCGCACCTCTCAAGTCGAATCGATTGTAGACCTAAGCCTTAAACCAAGCCCTCACTTATAAGTTGACGACTATTGATTCTAAAAAGCATAATTAGAGAGTGGACACGGTCAAGTTCTACCCCCTTGCCATCAGAAATTGTGCTAGGAGCCTACTTTTCTTTCAATTCAACATAGCCCTTTCATCGCCAATCAAAGAAAGGGAAGTAATTGGGTTTTAAGGGGACGCAATAAAAAGAAATCCACACATGGGTCTTACATTGAAGAGACAGGGGAGAGTGTTATTGGGAAAATAATGTTTAAGTACAGTCAAACCTGTCTATAACGCCCATCCAATGTTGAAAAAAGAGTCGTTTTACAGGGGTGGTCGCTTAGAGAGGGACAATGTGCAGAAAAAATGCAATTTGGGACTCTAGGGAAGGTGATCGTTTGTGCAGGTAGTCGTCTTGAACAGGTGGTCGCTCAAGCAGGTTCAATTGTACAAGAATTGAATCATAACTCAACTTACTCGGGGTTTATAGCACATTTCTACAACGTTTTTACTTGTGATATAGAGTCGGGCCAAATCAGTTTTCCCCATTATCTCAGAATCGCAGAAAATGAGTCAGGTCATATTGAAAGCACCATGACCTTATTGTCTTTAACGCGCTGTTCCTTTGTAGAAATTTAACAACTGAGTAACTTTGGGTGCTAATTATTTGCTTAGTGGTTTTTCAGCACTAGTGATAGGGACTGGATAAGTATATAATACAAGGTCACGTTAGTGCATGAAAATATATTAGTACAATAGCAACGCAGAGAAGTACAGTTAAACCTGTTTGAGACTACCACCCAATGTCGAGAAAAAAGTGGTCGTTTTAGACAGGTGGTCGTCTTAGAGAGGTAAAATATATAGAAAAAATGTAATAAGCGAGTGAATGAAAAATGGTCGTTGGTGCAGGTGGTCGTCTTGAACAGGTGGTCGCTTGGGCAGGTTCAACTGTATGATATAAGGCCATGCCAGTGCCAGAAAATATATTAGGACGATAGCAACGCATAGAAGAAAAAGAAGCAGGCTAAATCAGAACACCCACTAACCACCCACAACGCCGTGAATGTTGATCAAACGGTCGTTCACATCAGAAGGTAGACGAAGAAATATTATTGTTTCTGATAACTGCTTCCTTTTTGCCACACATTAGAAAGAAAACAAAGGCAAATATTTGTGTAAACTTCTTTCATTTTGCCAAGATTTCAACGAGTCGTACTAAAAACAAGAGCAATCCAGGTAAACAATGTACAGTTAAACCTGGCTAAGACGACCACTCAATATCGAGTAAAATGTGGTCGTTTTAGACAGGTGGTCGTCTTGGAGAGGGATAATATATAGAAGGAATGTAATTTGGGAGTCTATAGAAAGTGGTCGTTTGTGCAAGTGGCCGTCTTGAACAGGTGGTCGCTTGGGCAGGTTCAACTGTATTTTTCTGAAAATTTCTTCCTTTTTGCCACACATTAGAAAGAAAACAAAGACAATAATTGTTTGTGTGAACTATTTTAATTTTGCCAAAATTTCAATGTGTCATACTAAAAACGAGAACAATCGAGGTAAACAATGTATTTTAGCCATTGCACTGAGACGGAACGTTGGCTCGAATAGCAACCATGATATTGGTAAAAAAAAAAGATCTGAGAGAAGAAAGCTTTGATGCACACGAGAACCTACACGCTTTTTAAAAAATTGTTTAGAATACAAACTCATTATCTTTTCGTAGTATCGTCTTTAAAATCCAACCGGCGATGTGGTGTCATGGTTAGGGTCTTCGCCTATCATGCGGAAGACCTGAGTTTGATCCCTGTCACAGGCGATCTGCGTTTTTTTCTGCTGGAATTTTCCCCTCTCAGCCCGGGTTGGCAGGGTCGGAGTAACTTGTCTCTTAAAATGACCTCGCAGTGTTTTAGCGGACGTAAAACTGGTAACGAAACCAAATCATATCTAATTGTAGTACCGTCTTTGAAAGCCAATATATACCTTCCTAGATAAAGAGAAACGCAACACATTCTAGCATTGATATATAGACGATATCTAGCTGATATATATTTAATAAAAAAAGAAGAAAAAAACCTGGTATTTATTATGCAGGTGGAAACCACAATCACAAGGTGCTAGTATTTTCGGTTTGGTTTGGTTTGGTAAGTTTGGTGGTTAAAAATCGATAAGAGTAGTCTTATTAGCCCGCTGCCCGGGAAAAATTTAAAATTAATTCCTACCCAGAAACACTTTGAAATGGTTCTGGGCCCCAAAATGACCTTATATAGAGTTTATGGAGTCCTAAAACCTTAACCAAACAAACGAGAAAGCGATGTGTTGATCAAAGAAACATTTTTTGCTATCTATTAAAGCCACAGCTTGTCGATTAGAACAGTGTGTTGATGAGAGCGACAATTTATCGAACAAAATAGAGTGCTGATGTTAAAGCAGCAGTTTTTTATCCGCTTGGAATTCTGTGTTGATCACAGCGACAGTTTATCGGTTAGAATGATGTGTTGAGCAAAGCTACGGTGTATCGATAAAATGATGTGGTGAGCAAAGCTACAGTATACATATAGGTTAAAATAATGTGTTGACCAAAGGGACAGTTTATCGGTTAGAATAATGTGTTGATCAAGCGACAGTTTATCGGTTAGAATGATGTTTCTGAGTGACCCAATCACCATGTGGTTCCGGCGCCGTAGCGTGGATAACGGGGACCCCCCTCGACCTCGCTCACAACCCTCCATTAGCATCACAGAGGAGGATGCAGAAGACAATGTCTTCAGCTCACCCTCCACCTCACCCTCCTCCCCTCAAACGACGTCACCAAATATCTCCCCTTGCCTGCGTCGAAACTCCAAACCAAACGAGTCGGACACTCTTCATAAAGGAGGAGGGGGAGGAGGAGGAGGAGGGGATGCGAAGAAAAAGAGGAGAGGATTAAGAAAACAGAAAAGAGTTCTCTCCAACTCCGCCGGAAGTTTCGGCGAGAGGACTAGCAGCAGATCTCCTTCCCCGTCTTCGATGTCGTTCTCGGCTCCGGGCGAGAAAAAGTACAAATCCCTCTCCGCGTCATCGTCGCCCCGTCACTCTACAGTCCACGCCCTCGACCCCTACCTCATGTGTTTGCCCCAGATCTTCGTCCACGGAGATTCTCCGCACCGGCTGGAACGATCTATGAGCAGTATAGTGGACACTGGTCAGACGAGGCCCCGGGTCCCTCCCGCCTCCCCCTCCATGCTCTCCCCACCTCCTCGAATACTATCAGCGTCACAGACCAAATGTTTCGATTTTGATAAACTCCCGGAGAAGTTAAGAGCTCTCCAAGAAGAATGGCGGGCCGGGAAAGAGAATAGGACGAGAAGACTCCCAAAATTGGATGCTGCTCTTAGAAAGGTGAAGGACAAAGACAGGGAGGTCGTGTACTCGTCGGGGTCAAGTTCAAGGTCGTCCAGTCGGTCTCCTCGCTGCCTGTCGCCTTGTGTTGGAGGTGGATTTGAGTTAGAGGAGGAGGAGGAAGGTAAAAAAACCAGGCCTGTTTCTACACCTACGTATCTCTTCTCCCTTCAACTCTTTGCTTTACCCTGAGTTTTTCTTCATTTTCTATCCCTTTGTCTGTTTGTGTGTTTGGTTGCTTGTCTGTCTGCCAGCATGCCTGCCTGCATGTTTGTATGTTTGTCTATCTGTCTGTCTGTCTGTCTGTCTGTCTGTCTTTCTGTGTGTTCATGTGTCTGTCTGCCTGCATGCCTACTGTCTGTGCGTGTATGTGTGTCAGTCTCTCCATACAAACGGCCTTTTACATGGCCTTACAATGTTGCTAGGGACGTAATACTGGTAACCAAACCGAACTTAAACCGAATTTATTGCTTCTCCATGATTAGGCTAAAACAGCCCAAAGACGCTGAACCCTCTATAAATAAATCAGTCAAACCTGTCTGAGACGACCATGCAGTATCGAGGAAAAAAGTGGTCGTCTTAGACATGTGGTCGTCTTAGACAGAGATTATATATAGAACATTAGAATTTGGGAGTCTATTGAACGTGGCCGTTTGTGCAGGTGGTCGCTTGTGCAAGCTTAACTGTACTCGGAACTAATTGCTTCACTATGATAAATGATTACAATACAGTTAAACCTGTATAAGACGACCACCCAATGTCGATAAAAAGTGATCGTTTGTGCAGGTGGTCGTCTTAAACAGGTGGTAGCTTGTGCAGGTTCATCTGTACTCGGAACTAATTGCTTCTCTAGTATGATAAATGATTAAAATACCTACGTTTATCGTCGTTTTGCGTGTACGAATTACCACAGCCAGCAATCTCCACCTCACTATGATTATTGATGTCTTTACGGGCAGGATGACACTTCCTAAGAACGCGCCTACCTGTCAAAGTGTAATTTGATTAGTTTGCAGTAATGTATAATCGGAGAGAAGGAGTACAAGAGATGTAACTTACCTACCTTTCCTAGCGCGTTTCTTCAAACGTGGCGCCTATCAGACAAGGTCCCGTGGTGTTCGACTCCACCCTGCTATGGTCCGACCTAAAAAGGCAAAAAAAAAGCTGGCTTCTCTCTAAGTAAATACGTCTTAATAACTACCAGACGAAAATAACAAGACACTCAATTATTTTAGAGTGCACCAGCAAACAGAAAATCTCATAAAAATTATTATTAACCTAAAACCTATAAATTAGCGATAAATATTAATTCATATCAACCACGTCATAATTTTAGTTTTTTCTCTCTCTTATGACGTAGTAACGCGCCCGAGTAGGAATTATTGAACTTTTTTGCGCATGCATTATCCTTTCAATTTCCGCTTACTAATCCACACCGAGCTTACATCTCTTTATGAAATTATAAGCTCTTTGGTATAACCTTGGACGTCAATCCTGCGAGTGCGCGACTTGTTGGCTGAAAATCGGGACAAAAGTAGGTTGACTAGACCGCCATACGGGCAGGAGTTAATTGTTTTTCTATGCCAAAAAGGGACAAAATTCATAGTTAATTGGAACGTACTGTAGAAGGGAATATGAGCACGGACGTAGCGTTTATACAAGAAAAAAAGCAATGCTTGCTCCATCTTTTTCATCTTTTTGACTGCCTGAAAAATCTATATAATTTTCTCTGTGAGCCATTTCCCGGTTTTTCTTATAATAATTCATTTGTACCTATATTTATTTTTGCTTGCCCCAACTCAGGGAACGCCCTTCGCCCCTGAATATGAGTCTGCTTCTCTCTCTCTCTCTCTCTCTCTCTCTCTCTCTCTCTCTCTGTCTCTCTCTCTTTCTCTCTCTCTCTCTCTCTCTGTGTGTGGCGGGGGGGGGGGGGGGGGGGGGGT
>JAUKPP010224243.1:0-13792 GCA_032273245.1 Phyllaplysia taylori | reverse complement strand
AATGTGATGTTTCAACTGAGCCAGCACTACTTTCTCAAGGATTTTTGACACAAAAGGAAGATTTGACACAGGTCTGAAATTTTTCAACTGCTCAGGGGACAAATTTGGCTTTTTCAAGAGAGGCAGCACAACAGCGTGTTTGAAAGCAGTAGGCACAATGCCAGACTGAAGTGACTCATTTATGATGGCAGTGATCAGATTACCAAGACTCTCAAGATGGCTAAGTAACAAAGGTGTGGGAATAGGGTCCAAACAACTAGACTTTGGGGGAGATGACTTAATGATCTTTATGACATCTTCCTTTGACACAGGGCAAAAAGTGGACATACAAGTGCCCTCAAAACTATCAAAAGATGGTGGAGATGAAGAGGCAGCATCCAGAGATGTTCTGATGGATGTGATTTTGTCACTGAAGAAATTTGCGAACTTCTCTGAGAGAATGTCCGCAGGGATGGTTTTTGGCAAAACACTCTGGGTATTGCCCCTCTTTCCACATATGGTGTCTGTGACCTGAAAAAGAGCTTTGGGTGTAGCACACTCTTCAATCTGTTTGCAATACATTTCTCTCTTTGCAATTTCAATAAGAGATTTCACTTTTGTGTTCAATTGTTTGTAAATGTCTTTGTGAACAACAAGATTGGTGGATCGCCATTTCCTCTCCGCTCTGCGTCGCTCTGATTTAGCCTCCTTGATTTCTAACGTCATCCACTTTGCCGATGGTCTCGCTGTGACTGTCCGGGTCCTGAGTAGACTAGATTAGAGAGAGATAGAGGCAGAGGGAGGACTTCCTTAGACCGCCAGCAATTGTTAACTTCACATCACACTTTTGAGTGGGTGAGGGGCATTTTAGGTAAGGGGGACTTGCCCCTCCTGCCTGATAAATATTTTTCGATGTGTGATCAATTTTGTGTAATTATGAATTATGAATGTGGTGATTGTGTCGAGTGTCGTCATGAGACATGATGAGTAGAACAGTAGTGAGTATCTCTACATTCCTGCCTGACCCTGCCCTTTTGAGGCTCTTCCTCTGCCTCTGCCTCTCTGAGCCCTCACTACTGTGTTACTGTAACCCCTAGGGCTAATTACGGTAAGTGCAAGGGCAAGGGGAATAACTCGAACTCGCATTTCTGCAGGATGATGGGATCTGTGCACAAAGTTATGAAGAAATTGAGACTGAGAGAAAGAGTTTGTTCTGGATTATCGCGACACCCATCGGCGGATCCTACTACTACAACATGAACATGTTATGTATTCTATCATTCTCTGTGGTCTTTTAGTTATGAAAAGCCCATTTATTATCCGTGCAACGACGAAAAAATTACCACTACCAGGGGTAGAATTTTACCCGCAAGATGATCGCTGATTCCTCACTTTCTATCTGTACTGTACACAAACCTTTCTAGCCTAATTTTTCTCTAGGCTGATATTCCAAATGAATCCCCTGGTTTATACGTACCAAATTCTTCTTACATTCTACTCAAAACTTACCCAGAGAGGCTTCAATGAAGATGTAACTAGAATTTATGCCAAAATTACCACATTCTATATGTTTCTAAGGGTTGAATCCAAGCAGATTGGGTCAGTGACAATAAACAAGAACGTTCTAAGGAATAGTGTCAGGATTAGAGTTAGGGTCTTACTCTAACCCTAAATCCTAACTTTACTTAACCTACCTTAAGCCCTAACCTTTTCTCTTAGTTGTAACAAGACTTTTGACAAATCCCGTTGACCCGATCTGCTTGGATCTGGCCAACAAACTTGAAAAAAGAGAGTCAATGATTTTTAGATTTTTTTTTACAATGATGGCTGCCATTGATGATTGTTTACTGGTTTACCAGGATTTTCCCCACAGTTAGAAGCCAAACTCTCACTGCCCTGTTTAAATTCAATTTTTTATATATTGGGGGGAGGGGGGCTTGCCTCCCTGATAATGCAGATTTAATGAAAATTTGACAAATTCATTCATTTTGGGGTTTCAGAGGGGCTTGCATCTTTTATAAATGGGCTTTTCATAGCTAAAAATCACAAGAAAATGATAGAATACAAGTTTGTAGGATCTGTCGTGGGAATCCTGAACATACACCCTTTCTCTTTAGCAGCTAAAATGCAAGTCAGAGTTATTCCCCTTACAGGATACAAATAAAATTATTTTTATCTCTACATCCCAGATGCAAGTGCTCACTTTCCTAAAAGACACGAAAGGTTGTTAAAAACTTAAAACCAGACCAAGTTTTCCCACAGACAGCATGCTCACGTGTGTTTTCAGAAGGGTTTGTATGCAAAAACATAATCTTGTTCCATGAACTAAAAAAACATAGCTTGGAGACCCAGTAATAAACAACTTCCTGAAAGAATCACGATACTCAGTTACCCTTACACTATACATTCATGTGATGTTTCATTGTGTTCCTCAGGAGGTGAAAATGAGGTTTTCTCAAACCCTCTGCCCCCAGCCGGGCACCGAGTATCAACAGAGGAGGGGACTGATGATGAGTAAGTAAACTATGGTTATTCTTCTATTTATTGCATCTTGTACCTAGTGACACTTTTCCCCACAAAAATGGTTCAATAATAGAGACACACAACTTTGCACATGAGATCACACTGTCATATTTATGATAAAAGTATATTACGGGTTACATGTCTCACCAGATTATTTTGGTCTAGAAATAGCATACATTGTTTGGGGGCTCTCTTGGTCTAGAGATTAGTGGTGTCTGCCTCTCATGCCAATGGTCTTGATTTCGATCCCGGGACGGTGGCGGCATGTTATCCCCAATAAATTTTTTCTTACTCTTCTCTATCTATGCCTTGTCTACGCTTTCAACAAATTTTCTGATTCTTTCTCTCACACTCTACTTTGTCTCCTCCTACTCCCTGCTACTCTTGTCGCCTGCCTTGCTTCTCTTCTCTTCTTCCTTGTCTACTCCTTCTCTTTCAACCACACCCCTGATCTTAGGGTAGGTAAGATCAAAACACCTAGTCTTCTCGGATAAGGACGAAAAACCTCGGAAGCCCCTTTGCTTCGTTGCCATGTTAAAGATTTCTTGGTGGTTGAAAATTGAAAAGAGTAGGCCTATTAGGCCACCGCCTGGGCAAAATTCAAAATTAATCCCTACCCAAAAGTACGCTGGAATGGTTCTGGGCGCCGAAATGACCTTATAGAGTTTATGGAGCCCTAAAACCTTAACCAAAGAAACAAACAAAACATTGTTTGATGCTTCATTGTGTTGTAATGTTCTATTATTCTTGGTATTAATGCAATCTTATTGATACAATACCTTTGCTCTTCCTCAGGCATCCTCTTACAAATGAGGATTTTCGGAAAATGTTGATGACGCCCAAAGGAAATTCATCCACTTCATACACAGAAACTGTGAAACATGCAAGAAAGGAGTGAGTAGTGAATCCCCTATGGTTCTATAATAACCTTTTGACATGGTTTAGTTACCAATTTTACATACCCTCAACACTGAAAGGTCATTTAAGAGACGTGTTACTTTGACCTTGCCTGTCAGGGCCAACCCTGGCTGAGAGGAGGAAAAAACGCAGATCATAATAATGACTGCATTTATATAGAGCATATCCCCGCTTGAAAGCAGGCTCTATGTGCTTTACAATCAATTATTACTCCAGCAGACCGAGTCATTCAGAAACCTTCTCAATTTCCTGGGAAGCATACAGTGCAAGTTACCATTTTACAGACGCTAAAACACAAACATACAGACAAGATCGTTCCCTGTCTACAGCCGGGTACCAATTCACACCTGGGTAAAGTTAGAAAATTCGTGTGAAATGCCTTTCCCAAGGACACAACATCAGGACTGAGCTCGGATTCAAACCCTCAACCTTCCGATTACGAGTCTGGCAGCCTAACCGCTAGACTACTGACGTCACCGATAGATCATCTGCACACGGGATCGATCTCGGGTTTTCCACATGATAGGTGAAGAGCATAACCGACCATTACATCACGGGCCAGTTTTTTAATTAGAGAAAGCATCCAGTTATAAAAGGTTTGCAATATAACTACATGTCTAAGACCTCTAAATGTAATTATAGAATGAAATGCCCTGGTTTGTATTGCACGAAGTGGCGCAAATTTTGAATTCACCAAGTGCATCTTGTGCGTTAGCAATGCAGATTGTCTCTAGCAGTTCTGAGAAAATTCCAAACTCAGCATAGCAACACAATCTTCATCTGATATCAGAATTTGGTAGAAACTGGTAATGTGAATTACTATACCAATGGAGATACCAAGAAGTGGTTTTGATGTTTTGCACTGTGTGCTTTCAAGAAGAAAAAATAACTTCATCAATTCGATATCCTCACAAACGTACAAACATTTTCTTTTATGTAGCACAGATAGAAATACGACGTTAATTATATCATATAGAGTCAAAGCTTTGTAAAAATTATTCCTTGTTTTATTTTTATTGTTGCACTGTGGTTCCGATCAGTCTTCCTCTTGGTATGATGTTATGACCTAAATAGGACCTTGTTCCACTAACTCCTTTTCAATAGGATTTTTCTATAAAGTAGCTCGGGAAAAATTGAATGGTCAGGGAGTGATGTGCATTTAAACACTGTCTACTTCTATCTTAAATCACTTTAGAGTTATTTCAGTTTTAAATCTATCAATATTTAAAAAAAACACTGTACATGTGGTTTTATACCTGTCTTGTGTATGACTTTGTTTTCTGTGGATGTTCCCAGAATTCCTGTGGCACCTGAAGAGCTTGAGGAGGAAGATGCAGCCACTCGGAGAAAAAAGAAGAAAAGGTACCGCTTCATGATTTTCTCATGCTGTTGTTGTCTTTGCCAGTATAATTCTGGATTCAAAGATGGTGAAGTGGGTATTCAAATTCACTTGCTCATAAGTAATTAACTGTCATAAAACAATGTTTTTACTCCATGAGGTACTGTAGAAAGAAAATCTTTTTTTAACAGGAATATGATTTTTTTTTTTATTTCTGGGAGCCCTGTCAAAGAGTATTTATAGCATAAGCACTCATATGCAAAAATTAGGATGACATTTTTTTTAATTTTTTTTTTTTTTTAGATTAGGATGATATTTAAAACCTTGGTCGTTTCATACTCTGTCTATAGGGGCAATTAAGATGGTTTTCTCTTTATTGTTTAAAGTTATATTACACCTAGGTTCATTGCCCCAGTGTTATTTCTATTCTTCTTATATTTTTGTCCCTTGCCCATTCCTATCAAATAGACGCCATCTGATTAGTATAAAAAAGGCACGAGGTAGTGTTAGCTATTGCCGACATATCTATTGTAGCCCGCTAGTATAATTGATCATTTGTTAAATCTTTATGTTCTGTTCAGGTGGAGAGTTCAAGTTCAAGATTGTTCACTTTTACAATCAATAGTGAAAAGAGTGTACATGCTGAATTATCATCTATGTTAAAATACACATAAGCCTTGACGATGTCATTATCCATCATATTCGTAATTTTACAGTTAAAAATGCAATATCATCAATGCCAATGGAGGTATTCCTATTGTTTGTTTTTATTTTGTAAAAGCAGCCGAAAACTTAAAATTAAATTAAAATAAGTTTTAAAAGGAAAAAATGTGTAGTTACTATATTTCAGTTGTGTGTTAGTGCTATGTTTATTAATTTGTAAGAATTTATCAAGATGACAAGTTTAGAAATCGCATCATATCTCTGTGCAGTTTTAAAGTCATGCACGGTTTCAGACACTGAACTGTATTTGTAGTTTGTTATTGAATGTCCCTACATCTTTTGTTACACAGGGCACGTCAGATATTATCATTGAACTTTTTAAAAAAGTTAATGAAAGAAAAAGATGGATTCAAAACAGGCCTATTTTGTTATTATCTCGTCTCATATTTGTCTTTTAATCTTAATTTCGACAGCTACTACGCTAAGCTCAAGAGAGATGAAGAAGAGAGGCAGAAGGAGCTGGATTCCAAGTACAGAGACAGGGTGAGTACTGCTGAGTTCAAAGTCTCATTTGTAAAGGATTTGGTGTGGTTGCCAGTTTTTCAACCCCTGAAAGACCTAGGCCTTTTAAGAGATGGGCTACTTCCACCCTGCCTGTCAGGGCCGACCCAGGCTGAGAGGGGGAAAATCCCAGCAGAAAAGACTCACACCATCCACACTCAGGATCCAACTCGACTCCTCCGCATGATGGACGAACAGCCTAATCATAACACCACAGCGCTTGTATTTGTAAGGGAGATAGCATCAGTGATAATTTATGGAAAGTGCATCATAAATTGTAAAGTATTTTAATAGGGATCTCTATTATCTTACATTTAATTTGGTCATCATGTATGTGTGGCTATGGTGTATTAGAGTATTTAGCTAAGGAACCTTGTTTTTTATGTTATGCAATGTCGCTGGAGCACTCTATTTAACTTAAGCATTGGTTTCAGTTTGGTTTCAGCTTACATCCATTTGCAAAACAGTACGACCATTTCAACTAGACCTCAAAGTGTATTTGTAAATTTAAAAGGGTGATCCTGGAAGCAGTTATTTCAGTTGTTTGTTTCATGCTTCTATTTCAACCATATTTATCATCCGGCAGGCCAGGGAACGTCGAGACGGACATAACAAAGATTACTCCGAGACGGAAGTCATCAGCACAACAGCAGACTACAGAGCCGTGGCACCAGATGCTAAAGCGTAAGTTACAGCAGGCCGTTTGGTGTGTGAAAAACTTGGAGTTTGTTTGGTTATGGTTTTACAGCACTATCAACACTGTAAGGTCATTTTAGCGCCAGTAATAGATTAGGATAACAGTAAAATATAGAAAGAAGTAGAAGAAGCAGACCACACCAGAGCGCCTGCCAACTACCCACAAATTGGAGTATTAATAGATTTTAGGTTAAACTGCTAGTCTCAAAATTAAAAGGTTGTGGGTATATTGTTCATCTTCGTTGATCTTCAGTCAGATTGTAATATTTGATATCTCCATGAACAAGGCCTATCTCTGGGGGGGCCCCAGATTGCATTATAGTTTCTTGTTGGAGATATGAATTCTTGCGTGGGCGTTTGGTTTGGTTTGGTTGGTTACCAGTTTTACGTCCCCTGCAACACTGTAAGGTCATATAAGAGATGGGCTACTTCGACCCTGCCTGTCTGGGCCAACCCAGACTGAGAGGGAAAAATCCCAGCAGAAAAAAAACCCAGATCGTCCGCGATCGGGGATCGATCCAGGGTCTTCCCGCATGCAAGGCGAATAGCCTAACCATTACATCACAGTGCCGGTTTGCGTGGGCCTGACACTGTGTTCTTGGAGTGTTGATTAATATACACAAAAGTATGTCTATGTTTTTATGTGTACACTTTTGTCACAGAATTTTCCAATTGTGAGAATACTGTCATGCACATAGAGCATTTTTTTAAAAAACGAAAATGCGCTATACAAATGCAAAAGATTATTATTGATCTATGTAAATTCCCTCATTTTGCGTAGCTTTAAATGGGTATGTTAATCTTAACCAGGGAGAGATGGAATTATGATTGCGATTAAGTAGCAGTGAAGTAGTAGCTTGCACTATACTGTATTAATTATTTTTTTCTGGTGAAATTGAGACAAACCAGTTTTGTGAGGTTTTAATTTTTGCGAATTTCTCAGCTACTAGTGACAAGATATTATCATAGCAAGGAAAAAAGAAGAAGGAAAAGCTTCTCTTGGTTGTTATTTTTTGCGAAAAACGCGAAAAATTAAAACCATGGGAATAAAAATATTAATACAGTACTTGCTTGGGAGATGAGGATGTATCATATTGTGATTAGATGCACTGGGATAAGAATAGGTTACACATCACATAGCATTTGTTTATGAGCAGAAATACCCACACTCTATGTGCAGTCAATTTTTGTTTTGATGTAAGCTGCCTTGATTTGATACTCGTGGTCACACGAAGTCAACAGTAGCACAGTAGAGCATACCGGCGCTGTGGTGTAATGGTTAGGCGCTTTGCCTATCACGCAGAGGACGTGAGTTCGAGGCCCACGTTGGGCAGTTTGTTTGGTCGAGTATACTTCCGTTTTTCTGCTGGGACAATGTCCCTCTCAGCCCACGTTGGCTCTGAGGCAGGGTGGAAGTAGCCGTCCCTTAAATGAGCTTACAGTGTTGCAAGGGATGTTAAGCCCAAACAAAACAAAACCAAATAGTAGAGCATGGCTATGGCGGGACTTTTAGTTCCAGAAGAAAAATCCAGCTGTAGGCCAGTTCCCGCTGTAGGAATGCAAAGGGGTAGTAGTAAGGAGTGGGCTATTTATAGAGGCGCCAGCCTCAGCTGTTTTAACCTCTTCTTGTTTTGGTTTCCACTTAGACACTCAATCAGGAAAAATTATAAAAATCTACATTATTAAATCCTGTGCTGTGCAGAGTTGTTTCAGTCCCTAACAGCAACATAAGCAAATCACGGGAGTCTGAAATTCAAAATCGAGAAAGCGAGGCGGAGAGTTGGGGTTTCCTGCAGACTAGCGATTTCGCTATGACGTCAATGGTAGCTATATATTATTTAGTGCTATTGATGCCGCTGTCCCTGCCCACAGTAGTTGGATTATATTTGATTTTTGCTTACTGGATTCTGTATCCGAGTTTGGGCCTTTCCTTGCCCTGTTTAACCCGAGGACAGGTAATTGAGTTTACATAGGGGGAGAAAAAGGGATTCCGGTATGGTCCTGCTGTAACGGGTGCCGCTATAGTCATGTTTTACTGTATGCTGCTTCATTTATAAGAAAAGCTTTTAATTTCATGTTTTGGAGTATATACGTGTCTGAGTATGCTCATGTGTGTGTTTGAGAGGGAGAGAGAGAGAAAGTATCAAGACAGAAATTTTTACCCCAAATTTCCTGTAAAAAGGACAAATAAAGATTATCTTATCTTATCTTATCTTCACCAGAATTGAAAACAATGCCGAGCGCAGAAAGCAGGTGATCCAAGCCTCTAAATACCTGGGTGGTGACATGGAGCACACTCACTTGGTGAAGGGCCTGGACTATGCTCTTCTAGAGAAGGTAAGGGGGATTGAAGAGGGGGTAGAGTTCATAGATTTAGCTGTACTGGGCCCATTTAAATAAACAAGACGTATATTCTCGAGAACGGTAACTTCAACGGTTGAGCAGTTTTACCCATACAAAAACTGCTAAATCGTTCAAGTTACCGTTCTCGAGAATTTACGTTTCGTTTATTTATATGGGCCCTGGTGAGAAAAGTCTGTGGATGTGAAATGTTTGGTTTGTGGGTTTTAGTTTTTCATTTCTTTCTTCTTGCATTGATGTATGGTCATATAAGAGATGAGCTGCTTTACCTGGCTAACCTGGGATGAGTGATAAAGACCAAGATGGTTGAATCAGCGTCTGTAGTGTAGCGGTTAGGCTCTCAGCCTTCCACGCAGAAGACATGAGTTCGGGGCCCAGGTGGGGCAGATTGTTTGATCAAGTATTCTTCGTTTTTTTCCTGGGACAGTGTCCCTTTCAGCCTGGGTTGGCCCTACAGGTAGGGTCGAAGCAGCCTATCTCTTAAATTACCTACAGTATAGCAAGTTACATTAAGCCTAAACCACTGGGCGCCGAAATGACCTTACAGAGTCGATGGAGCCCTAAAACCCTAACCAAACAAACAAACAAACCTAAACCACACCAAAGATAGTTAATATAAGAATTTACCCACTCAATTCAAAATCCTTGTCTGTTCCCTGCAAGTCAAAAAGTATCATTACACCGCAGGCCTTAGGTTGGGAAATGCAGACAACATTTGCAGCAGACTTAGCTGTTGTTGTTTTTATTGGCTAGTTATTGCTTTTGTCATGGGGATGCTGCCTTCATCCTGTGCTTCATGCTTTTATTACTTCATTCAAGAGTCAAAGTCAGATTAGGGACTGATGGTACTTCAATAAGCAAAAAAATAATATGAATGACAAGAGACCTGATTACTAACGACAACCATCCAACAGGAAATTATAGGGTGCACCTTCAATTATTGTAATTTAATGCAGGAACTATAGGAGTAGTAGCAAGGAGTGGGTTATTTATAGAGGCGCCAGCCTATAGGAACTATAGGATTGAACTGGACAATGGTCAACTTATCCATTTTCTGTCTTCAGGTGCGAGCAGAGATTACATCCAAGGAGAGGGAAGATGAAGATATGATGGAAACAGTTGTGACTGCACAGCCCAAGTATGTTGTCTTTTTCTTTTGTTCTGAGTATCTCTCGGAGATTGGCTCTCTGGGGGTTCTTTGGAGAGCAGCTCAAGTAAAAAATTTAGACACTCACTCTTTTGAGATGTGCCACAAAGTTTTGTTCTGATAGTGGCAAGCTTAATAAAACCAGGGAGGAATATAAGAAAAACTTTTTTGTTTCTTTAACCTTTGTCGATTGTTCCCCAATGTAACAAACTGTCCATTATGAATTTCGTGTTTTTTGCACGTTTTCAAAATACGAGCAAATTGTGTAAAGACCATAGGTGTTTACAATAATCTATGCCTAAGATCCCACCGCTTTTGGTCCTGGTTCGCATAATTTCCCGCTGTTCTAAGGAAACAGAATTTTTACCAAGTGAAAGACACCTCTATATTTTACTCATGAGTGCAAGATTGTCGGCTGTAGCCGGACGGCCGGCAAAATCAACCTTCTGGTCGGCACCTTGCCGGCAAAACCGTGTCGCCGAGATTGGAAAAAGTATGCGTAAAATATCGGGCGTCGTAAGTCTTGCAGGCAAATGAAAATGTGCCTTCCTGGGTTGCAGGCTTTTTGGGGGCTGTATGCTTGCACCCATGATTTTACTAAACAGAGGCGAGGGGGCATGCGCTATCACTGTTCACATTACCGTCTTTGACATAATAACTAGTCTCGTGAATATCAAATCTCTGTTTTTATGCTCAGTTAGGGTACATTCGAAGGTATGAAATGGTTCTAGCCAAGCTATCCCAAATTAAGCCCTTGATGGTGTGGCTAGGGTCGCGTTCACCTAAGGTCCCGCGATTTCATAGCTCCCAAGGGGCGGGACCTTAGGCGTAAACTACTGTATTGATTTTTTGGGATGCTCTTACGTCACATCCAGAGTCCTAAGGGAGAATATCTCACAATTGATAGGTTTGGTTTGGTTACCAGTTTTACGTCCCCTGAAACACTGTAACGTCAATTAAGAGATGGGCTACTTCGACCCTGCCTGTCAGGGCCACCCCGGGCTGAGAGGGAAACAATCCCAGCAGAAAAAATTCAGATCGTCCACGACCGGGGATCGATCTAGGGTCTTCCGCATGCAAGGCGAAGAGCTTAACCATTACACCACAGTGCCGGTCACAACTGATAGTTTCTGCTTATTGAATACTAATGTTTTTATCAATTCCATTGTCTCCATTGTCCTTAGTGGCGGCACCCATGCACAACATGCATCACACGGGATGACCGGCGCTGTGATGTAATTGTAGGCTCTTCGACTTGCATGCGGATGACCCCTGTTCGATCCCCGATCGCAGACGATCTGAGTTTTTTTCTGCTGGGATTTTTTCCTTTTCAGTCCGGGTTGGCCCTGACAGGCAGGATCGAAGTAGCTCATCTCTTAAATGACCTTACAGTTTTGCAGGGGACGTAAAACTGGTTACCAAATCACACGGGATGAGTCTTTTCCTAAATGAGGACTAATGTTGTTTTTCTTTGTTGCTTTGTCCACAGAGAGCAAGAAGAGGATCCTGAGGAAAAAATCACCTTCAAGACGAAGCTAGGTATGGACTCAAGTCAGTTTTCTTTTTCTCGTAAGAAAAAGCAACCAGTATTTGAGGCTTCTAAATTGGTGTTTGCTACTCAAAGATGTAGGCTGTTTGTGTCTCATAAAAATAGGTCAGGATCTTTTATTTGTTTTTTGTTACTCTGCTGATAGGCAAAATTGCTTCTCGCTTTCAAAGAGACTTGTGGATTGTAATTTTAGGGAAAATTTGTGGAAGCTGAAGGGGGGGGGGGAGCATCTTTTTTCTTCTTTTATTCTGCTTTTGATATGGGTATTAAGGAAAGTTAGAGAGTGATGTCTTTTTTATATGTTGGTCATTACACTTACTGCTATGAGTTTTTTCGTTTGTTTGACTGGTTGAGGTTTTACGGCTCCATAGACTCGGTAAGGTCATTTCTGCGTCGAGAACCATTCCAAAGTATATGGGTAGGAATAAATTTTAAATTTTACTCGAACCACCAAGGGGCCTTAACATGCACGCGAGGCCTCCGAGGTTTTTCATCCTTATCCGAGAAGACTTGATGTTTGATCTTACCTACCCTAAGATCCAGGGTGTGGTTGAAAGGGAAGGAGTAGACCAAGAAGAAGAGTTGAGAAGCAAGGCAGACGACAAGAGTAGCAGGGAGTTGGAGAGACTAGGAAGAGAGTGAGAGGAAGAGCCATGCAGTTAGCTGAAAGGGTAGACAAGGCATAGATGGAAAATAAGAAGAAATTTGTTGGGGATAACGGGCCGGCACTGCCCGGGTTCGAACCGGGACCATTAGCTTAAAAGGCAAACACCATAATCTCTAGACCATGAGAGTCCCTTTTTTTCTGTATTATGTGAATTTTGGGGGGGGGGGGGGGATAAAGGAGATAATGTTTGCTGTTTGCATTATGGTTTGCAAAACACATTTCAGTCATCAACATTTTTTTGTTTTGTCTCTTTACCCTGCTGTTAGGCCGGAATATCTACAGAACCTTGTTCAAGAACCGTTACCCTCAAAGGAATGAGCTGTTCTTGCCCAGACGTATGGCTTACGTGATTGCCTTGGAAGATGAGTTTGCAGAATCAGATGTCCCAGCCACACTAATCCGCAGCAAGGCGGACTGCCCATCCTTACAGGTGCGTGATAGTGATGCTTTCTTTAGGTTCTTCTCTTCATTACTATATGTTCCTTTCTTCATTACTACAGTCAAACCTGTCTAAGACAACCGCCCAATGTCGAGAAAAAAGTGGTCGTTGTAGGCAGGTGGTCGTCTTAGAGAGGTTTAATATATAGAAAAATATAATTTGGGAGTCTATGGAAAGTGGTCGTCTTATACAGGAGGTCGATTAAGTAGGTTCAACTGTATATGTTCCTCTCTTGGTGCGGCCTTACAGGTGCGTGATAGTGATGGTGACTGTAGCTTCATCTCATCATTAATATGTTTTCCTTTCTTAGCATGGCCTTACAGGTGCATGATAGTGCTGCTTTCTGTAGGTTCTTCTCTTCATTACTATATGTTCCTCTCTTGGTGTGTCTTAGATTTTCAGTTATTTTACCACAATCGCAGTGACATCCCTGATTCTTTATGCCGACACAACATACGACTATATCCCTGCTGTGTTTCCTCAGGCTACAACAACTTTAAGCACCAACGACATTGTGATCAACAAGCTGACCCAGATCTTGTCCTATCTGAGGCAAGGCAAGAGGGAGGCCAAGAAACTCAAGAAGAAAGAGAAAGGTTTGCAGTTTTGGGGGGGGGGGTACCAGTTTTACATCCCCTGCAACACTTTAAGGCCATTTAAGAGACGGGCTACTTCGACCCTGCATGTCAGGGCCAACCCGGACTGAGAGGGAAAAAATCCCAGGAGAAAAAAAACCAGATCGTCCGCGATCAGGGATTGATCTAGGGACTTCCCACATGCAAGGCGAAGAGCCTAACCATTACACCACAGCGCCGGTGTTTGCACTTTTCTACAATATCCAAGAATAATGAGATTTTGAAATCATAATACAGACGACTACGCTTGTAGCGATGTGGTTGGGGGACCAGAAAAAGGATCGCTACATCCGAAGTTCGCAACAGCCGTCGGAT
>JAUKPP010224242.1:12279-23943 GCA_032273245.1 Phyllaplysia taylori | reverse complement strand
TCCAAGACGACCACCTGTCCAAGACGACCACTTTTCTCTCGACAATGAGTGGTCGTCTTGGACAGGTTTGACTGTACTTACAATACATCCTGGAATTACTTTTCTAAAAGTGACAAAAAATATTTGATAAATGTAGGCCCTCCATTTAGCATGTTTTCTTAGAAAGCTTATCTTCAGTATTCTTCTTGCTTTTGTGGGAGACATTGTAACCACAGGCAACAGGATGCAGACAGTGAACTTTTCAATATTTTTACTTATTCGTCCAGGTGGTGACAAAAATCCTGCACTGCAGGAGGCATACACTTTACTAAGAAATGTGGCTGAGACAAGACCAGCAGTTGATGCACCAGAATCATTCGGGCAAGATTTGTATGTCCTCTGTGCAGAATTTGCTTTCCAGGTATAAATCATATTAAAATGTGATTTGTTTTGTTACTGAGGTTAGAGGAACTGAGATTGAGATTACAACTTTACAAACAATGACTTTCCACTGACTCTTTGTTTTCTTAGACTGGTCCAAATTTCATTTGAGCCTTTCTTCACACTCCTCTACTTTTTTTTTATTTTACTTCATATAGAGGATACCATGCACCATGTGCACTACTATTTTAACTAAATTAATGTGTACACACATATTCAAAAGGTCTTTCAAGAATAAGGTGATAGACTTATTTAATCCTGAAAACAGATTGTATTCTCAGGAAATTTGACCTGAAAGAGCAACCCAGGACAAGTGACGAATAACGTTACAGAATTTTTTAATACAAATTATGTGGTTGTTCAGATAAAATAGTATTAAATGAAAGCATGGTTTTGTGATGAGCAATTTTGTCACTTTTGTTGTTTCATTGTATGTTTACTATATTTTTTGCACTTTTGGTTGAACAGAATGGACAGCCAGACATTGCCAGAGAATGTCTGAAGATGTTCTTCATGAGGCAGCCAGCTACCAACCAGTTTCTCTGCCGAGCATATCTATGTCAGGCTCAACTTCTGGCACCACAGAATGCAAACAGCGCAGTAAGAAAATTTGTTTCTTTGTTTTCAGTGGGTGTGTCTTGAAATTACTGTATATATACCATAGATCAGCTGCAGTATTTTGTAGGGTTTTTCATTTTAGTTCCTCATGTCAACCAGACCTTCTTGGTTAAGTACAAAAAAGTTTTTCATTTACATTTCTCCGAGATATTTGATGCAGGGACCAAGGGGACACAAGGGGAGGACATTTATTCTTTATGTTGTGGTTCTTTCATGATGTGACCCACGTAATATTGCTGATTCTTTAGCCTTTAGGTGATTACTGAAATGCATATATTCATTAACATTCTTGGTTTTCTGTTCCCAAAGTGCTAATGTCTTTGCTTTTTCTTTGTCCAAAGGAACAACTGGAGAAAGCTGTGGTCTACATTGTGAAGGCAATATCATTTGCCAAAAAAACGCCAAGGTGATAAACTATTTTTTAGACAGACGTGGATGAAAGTGGCAATCCAAACTATCTTTCTGCCTGCAATGGCTTTGTTATGTGAATAACCCTGGCCTTAAATTCATCATACACCAAAGTGAGAGGGAAGTTTTCCAACCACAAGTTGAAGGCCATGTTTCATTGATTTAAGGAGGAGTCTTGATTTTTTTAATGTATTCCCTTTTAACCTTTTTGTATCAACACAGAGGAAAATTGTCAGTGGATTTCAGCGGAGTTGATTCTTCCATTTTTAGAATGATAGAAATGTATTTGTTTTGGCTGTAAACCTAATATTTGGTGAATAAATGATGTATATAAACCAAAATGCAGTTTGGTGATAAGATCAGTTCTTTGTTTTGTTGGCTTGAATGTGTTCATAGATGGATGAAGGATGAGTTTCAGAGTTTGAAACTTCATAAATAAAACTTGCACGTTGTTGTATTTTCTTTCTACAGATACCATTTCTTGGTTTACAATGCATCTGTCATATACTGGCAGTTTTGTCGGCCATTTTTAAAGCCAGGATTCCGCCAGTATTTGGCAAGGAGCTTGCATCAAGTTGTGAAAGCACTAGATGACATTGAGGATAAAGACTATGAGTGGAGAGCACAGCTGATGATGTAAGTTATTTTTTTATATGTACTTCATATTGATTGTTTTTATTGGCTTTTAATATTTCGATCCCTTACTCTGTATTTATGGTACAAAAACCAGGGTTGTTTTTATAGCAGAGCATTTAGGCAGCAGATCTTCCCCCTCATTTGGAGAAATCCTATTGTTTTTTCTGTTTTATTGCGTATGGGACAGCTCTTTGGTCAGTCACAATTAGTAGCCTACTGAGTTATGAAATTGATGAAAAAATAATGATACAACAAGTTTGACTTTGTTACATTCTGTTCCTAAGATTGGTAAATTAAGATGTTTGTGTTCTCACAATTGCAAGTGGTAAGTAGTATACTGAATTTATTTTGTAGTTAGTTAAATTCTGTTTCTTCAACTCTCGTATCATCCACAAGTGCTTTGATTGAATGCCATCTGGATGCCAATCGCCGCAGTGATGCCTCCCATATTGCTGCAGCTGCATCAACATTTATCAAGACAAATGTTCCATCTCTGTACAAGACTGTCTTTGGGCTAATGGTAAGCTCTATGACATAGAAAAATGATTTTCATAATTATTGCACATGTATCAGCTCTCATTTTTCGTGAAAAATTCACAGTGAGTACATCCAGTTTTCTGGTTTGTATTAAGGATATATCCTTTGCCAAAAGTTTTTTTTTTTATAGTTTGATTATTAAAAAACATCCTTTTCTCAAGTCACGAAAAATGGATATATCAGCCTGTGCATTTAAACTCCTCACATATTTTTACCCCAATCCTATAGTGCAT
Organism: Phyllaplysia taylori; assembly: GCA_032273245.1. Lineage (NCBI taxonomy): Eukaryota > Metazoa > Mollusca > Gastropoda > Aplysiida > Aplysiidae > Phyllaplysia > Phyllaplysia taylori. The sequence goes on along the minus strand of JAUKPP010224242.1, from coordinate 21,091 downwards.
GGTTCTAAAAAATTGAACGAATTTGATGGAATTCAAATTCAATCATTCCTAGTTTTTCATTCATTCATTTCATTGTCCACATGTGAGGAAATAATCGGTCTACTTTGCTAAATTTACTATTTAGGTTCGCCATCAACTAGTTGATTCAACAAAGCTGCATAAGGATCTGAAAACTTCTCCGGAACTTGCTGTCTACTATAAGATTTGCAAGCTGAAGAAGTGAGTATGCATTCATACTGGGGAATATTTCATGTGTTTTGCCTATTTGTCCAGTCTTTTTTCAGTGGATGTTTGGTATAAGATTGGTTTAAATGTTTATGCAGACACAGTTTTTGTTCAATAACTTGTGAAGTGCCTTAGTGAAATCACAAAATCTTGAAATAACCCTTCACGTGATGGTCATGCCATTTTTTCTATTTTTTCTTTTCAAGCCTGGTATTGAACTCTGTACCTACATTCCCCTTCTTTTACTGATCGTCTCTTTTGTATAATTTAAAATGATGTGTTCTGGTGTCTTTACGCAAAGGGTTGGCAGATGTCAATAAACCTCAACAAAAACACCCAAATAAACAAGAGTGCCTTTATCATTTAGACTTATTTTGTTTGAGTCATTGTATAATCCTCTTTGAAGTCATATTGCATTGAAACTATTCCTGTCCTTATAATGCACTTATGTAATCTTCATTCCTTTTTAATAGAAAATAATTTTTGTTGTTGCTCTGAGCTGGTTGAAAAATATTTTACTTTCTGCTAAGTAAATCTGATTTTCACCTTGCAACATGTTTGTGGTCAGTTGCATTGACCCTGCTCCTGTATTTGAGGATGTCTCCTCCTCGTCCTCATCTGATGCTGACCTACCTGAGGAGGATCCCTCTCCAGAGCCGCAGACTGATTCTTTGGTGTAATTTTGGAAAACAGTTCATTTTTTGGATTTTTAATCCTTGCATTTGTTCATTTGCTTCTTTCAATTTTGATGCTTCATTTTATGATCACTACTATTGTTTTTATTTGAATCTGTATATTTCAGGGCAGACTTTCTATATAGAAACCTTTACTGAAATTTGTCAAGTTTTACACTAAAGTCTTTTTGGCACAATGGCTCTGTATCATTTATACGACTCATTCGAAAGGGAGAAGTGCCAATCACCGCTGTTGTTTTGCTTTAACCATTTTTTTTAGGCTTTTTTAATTTGAGGCCTTTCTTGAAATTAGTTTACAGTTTACATTTCATGTTTCAACTTTTTCCATACACAATGGCACCTTACAATTTTGTCTGTGACTTAGTCAAACCAGAGAAAAAGCTATTACAAAATTAACAATGAAAAAGCTTCCAAGCAACTACCACTAAGAAGTTTTTATCATCTTATCAAGTAGTGATCTTCATTTCTTTTGTTGTTACTGAACTTCTTTTATATTTATTTTGTTCTTATTATACTAGGCAGAAATTTCTATGAGTGCTTCTTTTGCATTTTACTGATTGAATATTGAGCGTAGTATTCCAGTCTCAGTTTTGAATACAACAAGGGCAATAACTCAAAATTTGGTATTTTTATTTATATCATGTTTTGTCTTGAAATCCTTAATGTGGTCCAAAAACAAAAGCCAAATAAAAAATTACATCATTTCCATGTGGGATGAAAACAAAGTATGAAATGAGCAGATTAGTCGCACAGTGCAAATCAATATGCATGCAAACGCCCACAGAACTATTTAAACACACAAGTAGAGAACTCGTCTTCTTACACGCGTCATTCTTTCTTCACCTTCTATCTTTGCTTCTTTCTGTTTACCTTTCTTTCATCCTCATCTTTTCACAAATGACTTTCTTTACTATTACTATTATCTGTTCATCTGTTAAGTGTAGGCTTCCTTGCACTTTTCCCCAGAGGCCTGTCAATGTGTCCCAAAGTCTGTTTAAATCTGCTTAGAAAAAAATGCGATAAAAAATATAATAAAACTGATGAAAAGAACCATTAACATCTATTAAATCTGACAAAAGCAACAACAACTCAAAGCAAACAAAACAAAAAACCAAACCAAAACAAACAAAAAACCAACAACGGAGGGCTATAATGAAAGATACAATGGGAAAATTCAGACCCCTGGGTGGTAGAAATGACTACACAGTCACAGATCTAGAGTCACTACCACTCCACTACAGAGTACACTGATAGCAAGGGGAAAATTAATAAGTAGTGTAGGTTTTCACACCAATTTTCGTTCAGAAAATGCTCCTCTTTGTGCAAACAATAATAAAGTAGCCTACCTCAAGGTGAGGGAGATATTTGTTGTAAATCTCCATTGTGTAGAGTGACTTAATTAAAAAAAACCTTAGATTTCTTTATGGTTTAACACACACACACGCACACCTACACACATGTACACACACACACAGACACACACACAAACACTCACACACAAATTAAAACAAACATTCCCAGTAGCATGCACATATTTGAGGAGACACTTTTGCTTCCGAATTCATTCTTTTTCAAATGACTGTTATGCTTTTATTCCATCATGTAGTTTGTACTTGTTTTCATTAATATCTTCCATACAAAGACCTGTTTTGCATTACACTTCGGGTGTAATGTCATTTGATAGTTCACACATGGAAAATGTAATTTTTTTCTTCGTTGTTAGCGCAATTACTGACAAATTTGCATGAAATCCTTGGCACACTTACAAAAGATATAAATCTCCCAACCCTTTTCTCTTTTGCTCTTTCAATAGTGATGCTTGATGTTCTTAAAGAGCAGTCAGATTTTTTCAAGGGCATCTTTAAATTTTGATTTAGTGTAAAGCCTTGTCTGTATTTGACTGTTTGATTTGTGTGATTACATTGCAGATCTATTGTTTTTTAAGGTGGTGTCAGTATCGGAATTATATTTTTTTGCACTCTTTTTGGTCAGAATCAGAACGTTTATTGATCTCTGATGAGAAATTTGGCGTAGTCATGTTACAGGGACAAATGACAGCAACAACAAGTGCAACATGTCGTAGATCAATATAATAATATATTCTACTCCTAGAATTGGCAGTCATAATCATTTAATAGAGTTCATGATTTAGAATACATCTTGATTTATGACCATAACTCGTGCAAAAATTCATTATATTTTACCAGTGTGTGTGTTTTGACTGTATTGAAGGAAGCCTGTGATAAAGATGAATTAGTTGGATTATTAGATAGCTTTTCCACATATTAAGAATTTCTAAAAATTCAATGCAAATGGTAGTCAGATTTTATTATCTGTTATCTCTTTAAAGGGTTGATTTTGACGGAGTAATACCTATTTTTAGGTTCATGTCAATCTTAATTATTATAGTTTTTTTGTTTTTAGCTTTTACTTGATACAACTTGAGTTTTGTTATTTTGGCATGGTGTTCCTTGCATGCTCTCCTTTTTTAATTTTAGACATTACTGAATTTAATTTTTGTCTGTGATGAAGGCGTATAATAATATTATCTCCTCTGCTTTTCCCCCCTCCAGCTCTGTTGATGTGGAAGAAGGAAGAGACTATGCCCTAGATATCCAGAATATTCTAAACCAGATGGGTGTGGCACACAAAGACTCACTGCTGTCCAGATCGCAGGAGCGCCTCTCACAAGAACGTTTGGCACGCAAAGACTCAAAACCAACCCGTGCGGCTTCAAGTAGTTCATCCCCCAGCAGGGAGGACACTGAGACAGAACGAAAGGAGCGGTAAGTGCAGATCAACTTTGGTGTGCTCCTATATCTTTGTCAATGTTTCCATTTTCTCTACGCAATCATTTGCTTTTGACCGTCTGAACTTTTTTACTTTCAGTAGTTGGACACAAGTCTGTAGATGCATTATAGTGCACTGAATTCGTCGCTTGTCGCCTATCACACGAAAGTGGGTAGCCCTGTTTTCTTACTTTTTCAGGAGAACAATTTTAAAGATTTTTAGACCTTGGTTGCTTCATCCTTTTCTCTTGTTAATTTTTATGTTAGTACTCTTATTTTTAAATCTAGGGATTCGCCGTTTCGTGGGAACATAGATCTGAGAGAGCGCTGTCTACTGGTGGTAACAGCTCAAAAACGTCAAAATCTGGAATACTCCCTTTTGTGTGATCGGCAACGAATTGTATTACACTTGCCCTGTTCATTTCATTAATCAGATTTAAGTTTCTTATAATTACATTTATGAAGTGAATAAAAGCAGATTTTCGTTTTTTTTTTTTATTGTTTCTGTTTGCTATACTGATTTCACAATACCAAAAGAAAAGCAGACGTAAAAGAGTTGTCTCCAAGAAGGATTTACTGCAGCTTGTTTTTTAAAACGATTTTTAGTTCTTTTTTCTTCAAAGATTTGCCACTGAAACACTTACAGCGGAGTGTTGTCTTTGTTTCTTTGCAATAACACTTTTTTAAATTGCTCAATTAGGGTAGAAATGTAGACTGGTTGTTTTTTTGCTTTTCGCTTTGGGTTAGATTGCTAAGTGTTCTCTATTGTGATTGGTTTTACCTTTTAGTTTTCTTTGTTTTGTTTTCAATTTTGTTTTTAGTTTTACATGTTTTATCCATGCAATGAGAACTATGTTCTTCTCTTTATGTTGACATACTCATAGCAAATGAATGTTGCATGTTTCTTTGTAGCAAGAGTCCAGTTAAAGGCGGACGAAGAACTCCCACACCAACAACCAGTAGAAAAGTAGCCTCAGACAGCATTGATAAGTCAGTCTCATGATTTTTCTTTTTTCCCATGTATAAACTCCCAAAAGTTGAAGAAATATTGAAGCCCACACCCCCCTCACTTTGTTTTATCTTTGTGTATTTGATTTTGTCTCACAGTTTAACTTGACTTGTAACCTGTACACTGTTGTCTGGATATCACAAGAGTAGGAAGTGGCATTAATGGCTGTTTTTGACATGTTGCACACTGCTTTTTATAAGGTTATATATTTATCTCTTGGAATGAACAGTGCTATTCTATCTTAGTTAACACAATATGAAGTAAGTGATTTTACTTTTAAACTTTATTATGAAAGTTGAATAGCCTTTAATATCAGCTGGATGGGTCCTAGTTGTATGAGTGCAGGACTCAGAACATAGTGCTTATGAGGTTCACAAAAGGATAGACATGTATAGATAAATTATAATGGACAGTGTGCTTTAGGAATAGGAACAACTGATTTTCTCTCAGATATATCTAAGGACATGACTCGCTGTAGAATCTAGTTTATCAATGGTTACACCAGTGTGTAGTAGTAGTAGATATTTCTGCCACTAAGAAAAAAGTGTAAAATTTAATTTGGCATTTAATTTTATTATGATTATAATGATTATTATTTTATTTATTTATTTATTTTTCATTTAAATTATTATTTTCATTTATTTATTTTATCATCATTATTATTTTGATTTATTATTATTATTATTATTTTTTTTTTTTACCTCAAAACATTTTTCAAAGTAAGATCAATTGACTATCCAGACAACTGTATGCAATTTGCAAGTTTGCTAACAACTCCACCTAGATTATTCTCGTACCGATAGAAATCTTTTTACATGAATTTAAAACTCCCAAGTTGAGCTCTTGAGTAAATTTTAGCATTCTATGAGTCTGCATTGGAACACAAGCAGAAACTGAGATCTGTATAGACTATTCATAGCCTTGTGAGAAATAGTTGTTCTAAGTTTGTGTAAGACCTGGTAGTAGGTGCTCAATAAACTCCTTCACGTAGTCTTGAATTTTTTTTTATCCCTTGCCAGCCTCTTTTGCTTTCATTTATTTCAATGAAAAAGTAAGAAGTTTCAGACCGTTTTAATGGGTGAATTCAAGTGCTAAAGTCTTTGATTCTCTACACTATCCATTGTTAACTTAATAGTGGAATGCTACAGAGCCTGAACAAGCTTGGATTACAAAGCTTCAATTCTCTTGAAAGACTGCCACACTTTTATAATTTCACTTCAATGCTGCATATATGCACAAATACTTAACCTTAAAATTAACTTTGTCACATTTTTAGCCAATTTTAGGTGCTTTTGTCATCATTCCTCTGCTAATTGAAATAATAAAACGCACAGCTGATTAAGATTATAAACATATCACATTTTAAGTTTGAAATTGTTCTCTTTCAGTTTATCACCAGCTGAGAGGTTTGAGCTTAGCTGCAATTTTCTTTAATGAATTGATTTTATATTATATCTATGTAGACACAGCATGTGTAGCAATGTATACATGTAGTTGTGAAATAACAAACAATGAAAAACACTTCTCGAATCATTGAATACTTTGTCAACTTTAGTTGTAAAGGAACAAGACCAAACAGTTTGTAGGTTTCAATAAGTTTATTTCATTGCATTTTTTTTGTCACTGTTTGAGACAAGGATATCACATGAATCTTCACCCACTCGCTGATGCAGTTGGAAGTGTTTTTCATTAACTCTGTAGGCCTACTGTTTTCACCTCCATCTTCAACATTAAAAAAAAGTCTCTAACAGCAGTGGTGGTTTAATTGATAATTCTAATTCTTCGTGGTCCAGACTGACATATTATGTTATCATAATGCTTCACTATACCGATATATGCCTTTTCCTGAATCGCAGCTCCTCTTAAAGGAAATATTATTTTATAAACATACCCATCATCAAGGTAGTATTCATACATGCTTAATTATCATTTGGTTCATTGATTCTTCTCATGTTCTTTTGCTATTGACAAAGTTAAATCATTTTATAGTTCTTTTTAATGGTCCTTTTAGACCATCCCAAATTGCTCTGATTGTTTCAAGAATGTAGGCTGATTGGATAAAGATTTAACAAGACCATTTTTTCTATTATTTTCAGGTTCTTTTTTTTCGTATGTGTTTGCTTTGCCTTCTAAGCTATTGCTTGATTTCTTGCCTCTTGAGTTTTCATGACTAAATGATTTGAGAGTTAGATTTGCTTGGTACTCATTGAAAAAGTGGTACAGCGTTGATGGTTTGAATTTGTTTGTTCTATATACATTTAGTAAATATATTTAATATGACCATTAGTCTGGTTGCTTACACATTAAATTGCATATGTGTAGTGTTGTTTTAATTTCCTTTTATTCAGTAAAGTATCTGGGAAAAGGAACCACTTGGAAGTCTTTTTTCAGTGGAAGGGCTGTGTGTGTCTCTGTGTGTTATGTGTTTGTGTGTTGGGGAGGGAGAAGGATATTGGTGAATACAAGGGACGGTTGTGACAAATATTCAAGACAAATAGATACAATGGAGAAGAATACAAGTGGAAACTAGGATAGGGAGAGGGTAAATGGATAAAAAGAATGTTTCCATAAGACTTTGAAATCTCAAAGTTATTTGAAATATCATTGTTTGGTTTAGTTTGATCAGCCCTGCAGTTGTTGTTATTTTCCTTTAATGAATTGGTATACCAGTAGTCATGAAATAAAAATGAAAAAAATGAAAAACGCCTCTCGGATCAATTTATGTTTTGCTAACTTTAGTAGGAAAGGAAGAAAACCAATTACTTTGTAGGTTTCAATAAGTTTAATGCATTTAATTTTTCGTGACTATTTGAGGCAATGATATATGAATCTTCACCCACTGTAAACAGCAGCAAAGGTTTCATTTACCCCTCTTACTTTCCTTTTTTTAAGTGTCAGGTTTAATGATTAGCTTTTTGTCTTAATTAGTGCTGTTTTGTTTTGTCCAGGCTTCTGATAAGTGATGTGGTATGCCTGTGTTTTTTTTAGACCGTTGTTGTTGCTGGAGCTGGCTCGCCTGTGTTTGGAGCTGGATCTTCCTGAACTGGCTGCTTTCTGTGTTGAAAGCATGAAAATGTGCACTGTCAAGGTATGTAGTAAATTACAGAGCTCAGATCTGTAAAGTTTGAATGTCTGTTTTGTTGAGGTTTTACAGTAGGGGAAACAGCGGCGTGACATACTGAAGGGCTCAAGGGCTTGAAAAAGGCAAACGATAAAAAAAAATCTTACGAACGCACTATTGAAGAAAGGGCTCAGACTCCCGAAGCCCAGACAATGTGATGAAAGTTTATCACCGGCTTTCCCGCCAGCGATGCTCTTCCCAGTGGCACAGTTGCCTCGAGGCACGATCACTGGGCCTTTGTTGTTGTTTTTGTGTCAAATGTGAACGCCTTGCTGCTTTACCTACGGTGGCTGTAGCCTAGGAAGCCTGCAGTGTTGTTATTTCTATAATCAGTAGAGTAGTGCGCAATGTTTTTGTAACATTGTATTAATATGTTTGTCCTTCCCAAAAACTTTGGAATTTTTCGCGACACCGAAATGACCTTACAGAGTCGATAGGGCCATACAAAACGTCCACTTTCTAAGCCCCACCTCAAATTTAACTCACCCACCGCCACTGAGGGGAAATAGACATTGTAAGGTGATTACAGCATCAGGAAACAGAGTAGAGAAATAGAAACGTATAGAAAGAAGGAGAAGGAGCAGACCACATCAGAGTGTCTGCCAACTACCCTCTCTAAGAAAATATCTAAAAGTGGTGGTAAAGGAATTTGAAAAGCAAAGCTCAAACTGGTTTCCTAAATGCAGGAGTTTTGCACCAATATATCAGTTTTCCATTTCTCTGTCCTTTTCACTAGAAGAAGACTCCAGTGAATAGAAAACCCCAACAGATTGTACTTCTTTTCCTGAAAACTTTAATTTGTCCCTTTCTTTTACTTTGCAGCTTTTCTTTCATCTTTATTTGCTATGGAGATAGATGGATTACTCATAAGTTTTTCTGCGAGAAAGGAAGACACTATACTTAATTCAAAGAATACTACAAGGACCTCATGGGGGGCGGGGGGGGGGGGGGGGGGGGGGGGGGGGGGGGGGGG
>JAUKPP010224242.1:0-12269 GCA_032273245.1 Phyllaplysia taylori | reverse complement strand
CCATAATTTTGATGAAATTTCTGATTTCCACAGTGCCATCACTTTTCTATGACAATGTTTTCCTATATATTTACTTGTCCATGGTTGGGCCAGTGACATATCGTGTCATGTCCATGCCAAACATGAAAATAATTAGGTATCTTTCCATTTCTCACAGCTGGCAGAGGTGCCAAACTAGGTTCAGCTGTGCACAATATTTTAGATGCATGATATTTTTCCATGCATTTGTAGAATAAATAGTTTCATGTTACACAAAAATGATATTCTTTCTCATCAGGAGCCTGGATTCCATTTGGAACTTGAGTTTGTGCAGTGTGAGCTGATGGTTCGGAATCTTCAAGAAAAGCAGGAGACATACCAGAAAAATGTCGTGGATGTAAGCTGTGCTTATACATTTTGTCATGGTTTTTACCCTAGAATCTTGTTTTTTTAGTTAGTTACTGTACTTGCTTTATCATATGTCTTGTGTTTGTTTGTTTTTTTGTTTGTTTGTTTGTTTGGGGTTTTACGGCTCCATCAAGACTATAAGGTCATTTTGGCCCCGATATGTCTTGCGTCATAACAGCTGTTGATGAAGGTCAGTGAACAAAAATTAAGCAAGATATGAAAAGCTTAGTAAAGGTAATGCAGAATTGATTTTTTTGTATATCAACTTTACAATGTGCTTCTGGAAATCAGTTCCTACCAACTTTATGTAAATCTTATTATTTTTGTAAGTGAGTTTGAATTAAGTTAATCTTTTATTGAAATTTTTATCCTTAGATTTATTGAAATTTTTATCCTTAGGCTCGTCTGCAAGCCATCAAACGTTGTGAAGAGGCCATCATGAATGCTATCCGTCTTGGAGACCCAAATGTTATTCAGGTTGGATGCGTGACCCAGTGGAATCTCTGCTTGCCCCTTCTGCAACCTAATCTGAGGAATCAAGTCAGGAAGCAACTGACAGTTGTTGCTGGTGCTCTAGAGGATATTGACAGGTGTTGTCAAGTTATATGATGTTACTAGGGAATAACATGTCATGATTTTCCAGTTTGATAGAGCCGACAGGCAATTTATTGTGCAATTCAAATGGAGGTAAAAGTTCTGCAGGATGCACATTACAATGTTCCTTTCTTGGAATCCACTTGATGGATGGTGAGGAAAGTGGGGTTTTAGGTGGTGCAGAAGCTTTGGCGAATTTCAAAAGGATGTCATACATAGAAGGTATTCTACTTGTGAAAGGTAATTGGCTAAAAAAAGTTTCATACACACAATTGTGCTCACATATCTGTTATAATAAAAGAAAAATTGTTTGTTTTTCTGTTCAGGCTTCTGACTTGATTACAGGTCCGATCGTGATCATTTAGGGCTAAAAAAATTAGCCTTGATCTCAACTGTGTGTGTAATGAATAAAACAAACCAGTGCTTGCATGCTATTAGAGGCTACATTTTGAAAAAGTTTCGTTCTCAACTCTGTGTTTTTAACTTCTCCATACAAGATCAAGAGAGAGAAGGATATGGGTACCATTATTATAGTAGAGACAAAATGAATATTATCCTGTGCAACCAACGGGGATTTGCACTAGTCCTCTACAAAAACGTTAAAGTATAACCTTATTATGAAGACTGACATAAATTTCAGATCAAAGTTTGATGTGGCAGAGCTCAGCCTGCTCCCCTAGTTTAATTGAAAGCCTTTGCTGTGCAATTGTAATGATGCTTCATGTTGGACAAACCACTTTGATATTTCATATTTGTGATGAGCTTATATTGGTCAAATGGATAAATTACAGTTTATTTTTTATTTCATTGTTGCGTAAGATCAATAATGGCTTATTTACGATTTCAGGTTGATTAGAATTGATCCGTAGTCTCTTTTTTTTGGTTTGCCCATGAAATTGATGGATAGCTTTTGTCTTTTATACTGTGTATGATTTCTTATAGTTATAGTAGGAAGAAAATAAAATGGCACAATATACATGTACTTGTCATCTCATCCAATATGCTATGCCTTTCTCTCTTTGCCAGTCTCCTGGTTCAGCTGAGATGTCAGATTCACACAGAGTTAGCACGCTGTGAGGAGGATCAAGAGCAGATACTGGTGGCCATGGAAAACTTGAAAAAGGTTTGTCTTGAAAAGCACCAGAAATGAAATAATAATTGACTCATTAAAACAAAGCAGTTTTAACTAGAAAAATATTTTTGCAACTGTTTTCTTTAAGTATTTATTTTCTTCACCATATTTTTTCATGTTTGTACTTCATATTCAATTACTTTTGAAAAAGTGAGAACCTACTGAAAGTATCCTTTTTCATATTTTCTTTCTTTTTGACCTTTGTATATTGTTTCTTTTGGACACTTTCCTCCTCAAAGTATAGGAATGAAAGATTACATATATGTATCTTTCATGCACAAGTGCTTTGACGTAATGTTCATGCATAAATGTGTTGTTTGTGCTGAGATGACAAACTTGCAAAAGGCCACACAAGGTCACATAAATGACATGATCATCAGTTGGTTGTAGTTTTATTGAGGCCATTGGAGCTTTACAAGTTTATAGTCAACAAAACTCAAAATTTTTTCTCTCTAAGTACTGTTACGTGTCTTTCTAATGGAGAATACTGTGGTTCTCCTAGCTGTAGAGAAACACAATATAAAATATAATCAGCTAACCATTCTAGTCACAATTCAATCAAGAAACTCTGTTACTTAAAACTGAAGGGGAAAATATTTGTTCTCACTATGAATGACTTTCTCAGGCCTTGGCTTTAGATGATGGAAGCGTGTACCACGAACGTCTAGAAGTGTCTCTCCGTCGCTTGGAGCTGAGAGCACAACTGTACAAACAACCTGACCGACCTGAGGACCAAGCAGCCATGATAATTGAACAGGTTTGTTAATTTCTTTTGCTGATCAAAATGGCAAGGTTAAAATTTTATGGCTATTCATACCTGATTTTTGCTTTTAAATAATAATTTTTGTTAGCAACCCTGCTTCATACTAGACTGGATCTGTAGTTCTAGTGTGGGCCAGCACACTAAACGCAGACACTTGCTACTTTTCAGACCCAGGGAATGAAACATAGATGAAGTCTTCATTTTGAATGTAAAAGTGATTCTTTTCCATATTGACAGGCTCGGAAAGCAGATTCTGGCACCATTCGCATGAAACGATCCCTGCTGGTCAGAGCTGGCGAGGCATTGGCTCCTGATGCTTTCTTGTTGGTTCTGGACAGTGAGAATGACACCAAAGGTATGCCTTTTAGTTCTCTAGTCCTTGCAGTTCTAAGAAAAAAATCTTAGCCTTTTTCTACAATTTTTAACAGAAAGAAACAGACTGAAACAGCAAACTTGTTTGGCCTTTTTATATTTCTGTAAGTTCCGAAAATCTAAACCAAATAAACGAAGAAGTAACTGGAGCTGCTCAGTCAATAAGGTAATAAGCTATTTTGGTTTCAAGCAAAATGATTGAGGAATGTGGGGTAAGAGCTGATTTTCTGTTGTCCATAGTTGTATTGAATTAACGCATGCATGTTGGAGTGTTACCTGCACAAATTTTGAATCTTTGAGAAAACTTGAGCAGTTCTGCTGCATTGAAAAGGTCGACAAAGCTGTTTGAAATATGTAAAAGAGACAGTTACATGATTATACTTTTTGAAGGCAGGGTATTTGTATGTTCAGTATATTAGTTACTAATTTTTTGATGGCTGGCAAAATGTTTTGTTTAATACTCCCTGGATCCCTTTTTAAAAATTCAGTACACCTATTTAAAATATTTTTAGTCTCCCTTTACCAGCTTCTTTTTCCCATGTGCGATTGATTGAACTGTTCTTTGTTTGATTTGTCTACATCTTGAACTGAGCCCTGTAAACATTGCTGAATAGTAGTAACACAATGTGCACTGTGCATGTAAATATTTGTATATGTGTTTGTGTGTGTGTGTGTGTGTGTGTGTGTGTGTGTGTGTGTGTGTGTGTGTGTGTGTGTGTATGTTAGTGTGGGTGGCTGTGGGAGCATGTGTGTGTTGGTGTGCATGTGTGTGTGTGTGTGTGTGTGTGTGTATGTGTGTGTGTATGGGTGGGCTTGTTTGTGTGTGTCCTTGTGTGCGTCTTTATGTATAATATGTTTGTGTGTGTGTGTGTTTGCTAATGTTATGAGCAAGTCTATGCCCTTATTCCTGTGTGTTTATGGTATCATAATATGATTTACATATTTTATCAGAGCAAACAACTCTCTTTTTTTTCTCCAACTTTAAAACATAAAAAATATTGCTGCTACTAAAATCTTTTTCTTTCAGCTCAAGAAGCAGCACAAGGTATTCAAGTCTAGACTACACCTTTTCTATAAACTTGCTAATATGGTTTATTTTGGTCAAAGTCTTCAGCTTGTTATGATTTTGTTACACCAATGTTTATACTGGACACCCATTATTTTATTATTTGAGCCAAGTGAGATTGTTTCCTCCTTGGTGTAGGCAACAATAGGATATTGTTTTCTATGAATGTGGCATCATTGTTATCTTTATTTTATAGACACCCTGATAGTCCTGTTTATATTTTTTTGCTTTCTCTGACACATCTCTTACATTAATATCTTTTCACTTTTAATACATTTAAAAAGTCAACAGTCTTTTAGTTTTAAAGTTTTAATAGAGAAATTGAGGTATGGCTGCAACCCCAAACCATGCTTTTGCCTGTCATAAGCACCTTCCTATTTTGTATACCATTCTGCCAAGCACAGTGAACATTGGTTAAGTTTTACTAATTGTGGAAAGAAAAATAGTCAAAGAAGTGGATGCAGAAAGTATTTGTTGTCTGGATTTCAGGCCCATGACAATTTGGCTTAGTCAGGTGATCAAACTGGCATGGATTTGCGAAATGTTCTTTTGTCTGTTTGCAATTGTACTTTTCTATTTCTAAAGCTGATATTTGAAGCTCCACTTGCTTGTAAGCATCATGTTTACACTCTTGGTTTCCATTTTGGGATGTTTTATCCTCTTGATGACGATTTCAAATGCTCATACATTTGAATTTTTTTCAATTATCAATTGCGGAGAAATCAACTTCATTCTACTTCTCTTTTTCTTGTTATGTCATAATGTTTTGCCAAGGTTGAACACAACAGCAGCATATTGACAAAAGTTGGCATCACAACAAACCCTGAGATGTGCTTCCAAAGAGTGCCCTTTTGTTTCTTGTTGTCAGTTGGCAGGGGCAACCTTCTCTCCACTTGTTCCAAACTATCTGTTATCCTAAAACTGATTGGCACAACTCTGTTAATGTTGATACTGTAAAAACTAGTAAAAAGTGTTTGACATTTTCACATGGAGAGCCACTTTCATTCTCATCTTGATGCTGTCATGAAAACATGTCCTGAAAACGCAAGCAAAAGAAAAAAAGTTTCTTGGGTTTCAAAGCAGTGATATCCAGTGACTGAGGGAGAATCTGTTAACTTGAGTTTGTCCTTCATGCACAGTCTGATGTAGCCTACAGCTCACAATAGTTTTTTTCACATGAGATTCCTCTGTCTTTCCTATAGGTAGAATTCCTGGCTAAATCTTTCTTTTTTTAATATTGTGTTTTGTTGTTTTTATGATTTGAGCTCACTTCTTTATAATATTTTTCTTTGCTTACATTCTCAGTGTGCTTTTATTTCAGGAACTCTTCTCTTAAATTGATTACCTGTTTGCATGGTTTAAGTGTTTCAATGAAATTCAGAGAAGAGCTTTTGCATCTTGAATATCGTATTTTGTCAAAAAAAAGGGGAAGTTTTCATCTCAAATGAACTATTGCATTGGAACAAGAGTTGAATTAATGTCATATCATTTGTGATCGCAATGCATGTTTCGCAGATAATGTTTTACAGATACCCAGGAAAAACATTGGGATTTGTTAGCAAATACTATACTCATTCATGTACAATTGACTGTAAACTACATAATGTATTGTTCTGCATTAAAGCATAAATTCCTCTTGTTCCTCTTCTTAGATGTATCATCTGGGAAAGGCCCACTGACAAAGATCCGTCAACTTGCTGGAAAAGCTTTTCAGTTCAACAACTGTGTAAAAAAAGCTGAGGGCCATTTGAAGAGACTTGGAGATGAAAATGATAGGGAAAGGTATAGTCTTTGCAGATGCATAGTTTGACTTATTCAGATGCTTTGTGATTTATTAGAGAGATTTTTTAGGCTTTCTTTGAATTCAAATTGCTATATTTTTCTTATTCCCTTCAAAAGTTTTATCAAAACTTTCTATGGGCATATTTTTCAAATACTTATGTAAAGGAAAACTATAGAATTTCAGTAACTTGAATGTGCTGACCATTGCCAAAGAAGTTCTTTAAAGAAAAAAAAAAGAATAGTTTCCAAGGAAAAGTGCCTGAATTTGTAGAACTTTTATCAATGTCAAAGTTTGGGATTTAAGTTGCTCATGAAAAAGACTCGGCGCGAAGTATTTCTTTGTTTCATCTGGCCATTTATCTGATTTCTCAAACACCTGTTTGTTTCTCTGATGGACTAGAATGCAATTATGTAAATATCACTTAAAATGTTCTTTGTTGTAATTTTTCAGAGCACGACTTTGGGGCGACCTGGCCAAAACAGCAAGGAAGCAGGAAGTTTGGGACGTTTGTCGCGTTGCAAGCCGATTTTGCCTGCTTTATGATGATGGGAGGTGGAAAAACGTAGCGCCTAAAAGATCTGAGAGGTTTGTTGCACTACTTTGCTGTGTGGTTGTTTCTACATGTAATGTGTAAAAAATATTCAGTCTTTTTTGTATTTTTTCTTTAATGTTCTCAATGATTGATCCAATGCTTTAGCGCATTATGTTGTTGCACATTTTTTCTTTTTTTTCTTTTTCATCCCATGTCCTGATCTTTTTGGTGATAGATGTTTTTTTGGTTTGGTTTGGTTTTTAGTTTTACATCCCTTGCAAGGGCATTTAAAAGACAAATGACTTCTGCCCTGCCTGTCATGGCCAACCCGTCCTGAAAGGAATGAATCATAGCAGGAAGATGCAAATTTTAGGATCAAACTCGTGTTTTCTGTGTGATAGGCAAAGAGCCTAACTAATACACCACAGATGCTGGCACTAGATACTAGTTTAGTAGATATACTGCATTTAATTTGATATTAGGTAAGATTGTAAGTCATTGCAAAGGTAATCTCTTAACAGTTTCAGCATAAAGCAGTTCTTTTAAAAAGAAAAAAGAAAAAGATCAATGAAATAGAATCTGAAGCTATTGACTTTGTTGGGGGAATTGCTGATTATGTCGTCCTGTTTTGACAGCCCAAAGCCTGACAAGAGCCGCAGCGACACAAGTAAAGAGAAAGAAGACGAATCGGAGAAAAGAACTGGCAGCCGTGTAGGGAGTCGACCATCCACACCTCAATTGGTTGCTTTGTATGACAAGGACCTCATTCGAATGATGTCTGAAGTTGCCTTCATAAATGGAGAGGTAAATAAATGTGATGGTAATGCACACTGAGCGTGTTTTGGAAAATAGAAATGTGCTATATAAATGCTAGTTAGTTACAAGTAACTTATTTATAGAGGCACCAGCTTCTTTTGCTGTTTTAGCCTAAAACTATTTAACAATATAAATGCTATTTAGT
The DNA here is from genome assembly GCA_032273245.1 of Phyllaplysia taylori. Taxonomy (NCBI): domain Eukaryota; kingdom Metazoa; phylum Mollusca; class Gastropoda; order Aplysiida; family Aplysiidae; genus Phyllaplysia; species Phyllaplysia taylori. Next base: position 4,679 of record JAUKPP010224242.1, on the reverse strand, counting down.
ATTTCAGAATTACCAATGCTCCGGTGGCTCATGGCAGCAAGATTAGTGAGAAAAAAGCAACAAATAAGTTTCTTGAAGCTAGCATCAGGGCACTTCGTCATATAAAACTAAACTTTCTGTACTCGTGTGTCTATGAAAAGAGTGCATGAAATGCAAGTACTTGAAATGCTGAGAGGCTGAAGAGCTGTAATAGTCTTGGTGGACAAATGCAAAAGATTATTATATGATGAGTTTATTCATAAACTTATTCAATGTTGTCTTTTCTCTCCCTCTTCAAGCCATATTCACTAGTATTGGTGATACTGATGAATTCATGAGTTTTGATATTATTTAGAATTTAAGTTTTTTTTATACAGCTTTTTTTCCTCTTTTGAACTTACTACAAAAGCCTTTTCATTTTGTGAAAGTGGACCTAATTATTTTGTTGGTTGCCTAAGGGAAGAGTGTTAATTCACATCAAAGAAGAGTTTCCCTTCACCAGACAAAATATAGACCTACTGTTATCCAGAATTGTAGATCTCATCCTGAGCTATGTTCCGTTTCTTCTTAAAAGAAAAAGTGAGAAATGCTCTTGTTGATGACAAATTCACACCGTTGAATGATTTTGATTGTCAAGGTTGTTAAAAGGTCATTCCATACTTTTCCCTTTCCTCATCACAAAAATCTAGGCATTGGTCCAGCTGTTGCGTTCTGAGAATGTGCAGCTCAACGACAAACCGATTCCTCCAGAAGACAAGAGTAAGAGACCCAAGGGGTATGTTGCCAAGAAGCCAGAGGAAGATCCGGACTGGATTGAGTACTGGTAAGCATGTAAAGATTGAAAAACTAAACCTGTTAATTATTCTAGTTAGTCAAGTTTGACTCGTGCCCTCTAGACTCTAGAAGTTTTGTCTATTTGATAGTATAGCAAATATTTAAACAATAAACAAAAATAAAGGTTGTTCATCACTGATTTGAACACAAACGAGAAAGCTATGCAAGTGATAGTCAATTTCTTAATGCCATCGATGCGCTAAAATTGAATGTTTTATTTTTCATGTCTCCAACGGGAACCTTGAAAAATCAGTAACATTATAATGAACTTAGTCCAATATACTGGTCATCGTGTTGATTTACCATGTTCACAGCGAGTGGATCAAAGACTTGTCAGAACAAGCAACAGCCAACTTCCTCCGAGGCCTGGCCCTGGGCATTGAGCTGGATGAAGCGTGGATTGTGTGTAGTGCGGCTGCTTACCTGTGGAACTACAATAACCACATCCTTACGCAGGGCAGGCATAGGGAGATTGTTCCTGCTCTCACCACAGTGTTGGCCGGACTCAAGAAAGTGGGACATGCAAGGTATGTTCACCTCATGTCTGCTCTTTCCACTTCTTTTTATAGGTTTTTATAGGCCTACTCTACTTCCGCACACTCTATTGACAGTAGGTTGTCAAGAATGCTGTAAGCCCTTAACTTCATCTCCTTCTTTGTTCCAAGAAGCTCTCCACAAAACCAGGGTATATTGACCATTTGTGTTTTTTGTCTTGTAATAGAAATCATTGGAAGTTGGCTCTGTGATAACCACATCTAGTTTCAAGGATGATTTAAGTGCATAGATCTTTTTATTGTAACTTAGAATGTCAGGTATTCTCTGACCTTTAATAGGAGCAGTAACAAAATAAGGCCAAAAGCAGGTTGCAATTTCTCCTCTCAGACTACAGAAACTGTTTCAGCATTGTCATCATTATTTTTGTAAGCTGAGATTGTCATTGGCTGTCACAATTATAGGCCCACGAGCTGTAGAACTTGCGGAGAACTGAGATATTTTTTTGGTAAGAAATCATGTATGTGTAGAATGGAATGCAAATGTCCAATAGTTACCAACCTTAATTTTCATCCATGATTTGTTTTTACATTATTCTGTTGCTGTCTAACCCTTTTAGTGAGACGATAATGCTGGTGAACATTTGCAACGCTTTGGCTCAAGGCCTCATCAAACCATGGTTGCCCCAACCTCCCAAAGAGGTGGAGAAAGGAACGTCAGAGGCGGGAGATCTACTGTCTCCCAAGGGCAAGGGAGGTAAAGCTCCTGCTCCCGCAGCAAAAACCAAAAGTCCAGGCATCTCTATCAGCCCTGATGCCATGCCAGACTTGAAGAAAGCTATTGAGGTAAGATTATGGAAGAGAAGAAATTAACAATTTAGTTACAAAGCAACATTTTTGTGAATAGGAAATCCACGAAGAAAATAGCTTTGTGTCAACGGAGAAACTCCTTATTTAAGGTTTTAAGATTAATAACTTGGTGCAGTGTTCATGTGGCACGGGTAGCCAAACAACAAATCATGTAATCTAAACCTACTGAACATAGTTATTGTTGAATTGAAATAATGTGATATTTCAGTTTCACTAGTTTCATCTTGTGAGCGTAGTCGTAGCATGAAGGAATTTGAGACCACATCTGGTAACTTTAGACTGAGTGTGATCTGGTGGTGTGAGAAGATAGATGAGATAAGGTGAGATGTGACAAATCTTGAACTTTCATTATTAGACATACATGATATTTTTACAGTGATCTGTTTCGCTGGTGATTCTCTTTTCTCTGTGAATCTTACAGGTTTGTGACTTCTCCATGCAAGTGACAAATGGAGATAACCCTCGTGATGTTGTCCCCATCTTCATGCGTCTGCCAATCCTGCAGACGTGGGTGAGGGCCAAACAGATGGCACAGCAGCAGATCTCCAAGAACCTGGGCACAGATGATGAGGTTAGGCTTTTGTATAGTCAACAGTGATTGCAGTGATACTGATTGCATTTATTGTGACTGAATTTATAGTGATTGCATTTAAGGTGGTTGTATTTGTAGTGACTGCATGTATATTGGCCTTTACTATTTATTTTTCTTCTTCTGCTCATGTTAAGTCAGATGATTAGTTTGTTTTTATATCTAACGGATTATCGTATCCTGTACATTGAATGTTTGTAAATTTTGATTTGAAACTTATCCACGTTTTGTTAAAACAAAAATGAAAAACTGCCAAGTTTACTGTAAATTCTCTCTTATTCTTACTAAGTCATCACCTGTTTGTTTTTTGTGCTAATTATAAGTTCCATTCATAAGCTGTTTATGACAGGTTTGGTTTACTGAAAATGTTTAAGTAAAGTTTGGGTACAAATGCTGTTTTCCAGAACAATATTGAAGGTCAGCGTGCCATGACAAGAGCAATTGTTGCTGTGGAAATGCTTTCCCTCACAAAGAATGGAATTATGGAATTCAAAGATGTTCCTTCCATTGGAGATGTGAGTATTTGGCCCTTTCCCATGACCAGTTTCTTTAAGGGCTCTAGCATACCTTACAAAAAGACGCAGAAAGCAAGATGATGAAAAAATTGTTCATCTTAATTGTATATTGGTAGAAAAGAGACAAGGCCCTCTCTGCCTAAACCAAACCACCCTCCCCCCTTCCCCCACCCCTTCCCTTCCTTACATGTAAGTACATACACATATTTTTCAATATGAAAATAACTAGGTCTGCTAGAAGCATGAAACTGATTGAATTTTTACATGTCTAACGATCGCATTGTATAAAGGGCAGGCTTCTCTTGTCACCTGGAGCAGATACTACTGTATTTAGTAGGTAAAAGACAGCATTGTTGTTTTCAGATTGCAACGATGATTGGTGATGCCAAGTGGTCCGACAAATTTGTGGAGCTGCAACTGTGGGCCAGGTTGACCTACCTGGCCTTTGAGGCACATCAGCACAATATGGTAGTACGATGCAGCAAGAAAGCATTACGGTTTGCTGCGCAAGGGACACAGCTCCGCACCAGGAAGATGGATCTGTAAGTCTCACATTTGATTGTTTGTTTGAACATCCCTCATGATATGTTTTTGTCCTTGTATTCATTCATTCTTGGTTTGTTTGTGATGAATAATTTGCATTGAGTTTCCTCAGGATACTTTTTTTTTTATCTTGCAACTGTGTACTCCTGACTTGTTTATGATTATTTATTTTTATGCAATATATTTTTCCTTTGCTTGTCTTTAACAGTTTGTTCTAGTATTCTCAATTTTTTGTTTACCCTGTTTACTCTGGGGTTTTTTCTGATTTGTTTGTGTCTATTGATGTTATGCAATGTCTTTTCCCCTCTTCAGACACCGCTATGCTGTTGAGCAGGAGATGTTGTGCTATGCCAGTGTTCTCCTTGGTCAGAGCTTGGTGGACAACATGAGGGGCAAGAACTCACTCCGCAGGGAAGCAATGGAGGCTTTCCTCAATAGTGCAAAGTAAGACGAAGCAACGTTGCCTCTTTTTATAAATAATTTCAAATTTTGGTTCTACTTTTTCAAAAGCTTTTAAAACTTGTAACTTGTATTGAAATTCTTTTCATACAAGCACCTGCAATGTAGAGATGAGGTTTGGCTCATGCATAAAATGAAAGTCTTGAGTTCCATGTAGGGAAGTTCTATAATTGAACATCTCCGTCTTTTTGCTGGTCTGCAGTATCCTCTACAACATGTGTTTGACTCTGATGGGCAAGGCTAAAGTAGCTTATCTCGTAAATGACTTTAAGAAATTTCATGGGACCTAGAAGTACAAACCAAACCAAAGCAAACTGTGCTTTAATAATAATAATAATAACAATAAAATGGTATTTGTATTGCGCCTTCCCTTAAAAATTTCAAGCTCAATGGGAGGGG
>JAUKPP010224020.1:0-13793 GCA_032273245.1 Phyllaplysia taylori | reverse complement strand
ATTTTCATCGCTACGTCCTGGTTAGTCGACCAAATTCGAGAACGTAAAGTTGCGACCCACTTTGCGACATGGTTGAGAAAGTAAGTGGTTCCAACATGCCGTGTAGGGCATTTAAGTAGTGCCTAAGCCTAAGTAGTGCTTAAGTCGGGGTTACGCACTGCTTATAAGTTTTGTGCATACCTATACTAATTACATTGCTGATTGGACTCTATTCAAAATTGTATTTGATTGAGAACCTGAGAGACACTTGCTACTAATGTCACAGCTATCTGCATGGAGCAACCTAAAAATGTCATTGGAAATTTAGTCAAGCACCTCAGAGAATGCATTGTCCGAAATGGGCATCATTTGGCGCATGCCATATAATTTCCTTCATACTTCAAATATTTATCTGTAGTTTTGGCAAATCAGGGAATTTGTTTGTTTCTATCCAAATTCTAACAATTTTTATAGGTGTTATCATGTGTAAAACTTTTATTTATGTCTCCCGGTATTTTTCGCCTAATAGCAGTAAACAAATAACTCAAAAGTAGTGATGTAGTACGTCGCCACTGCCGTAGAAAACAAGCTTACCACACCAGATACAAATACGCCAGTGTGGCAGAAACAAGACAAAACACACAACACTTACTATCTTCATCGCGGGCTTTTGCTGGAGTATGAGGTTTAACCATGTGCTGAAATGAAAAAGATTCCAGTTTTACTTGGGTCTTAATTTTCCTTTTCATAATAATAATAATGATAATTATGTTGGCGGAAGGATCGAGTTGGCTATCTGCTGTATTTAGGGTAGTTTTTCAGGAGAGGGAAAAAACTGATTCATTATTTTATTATTTTCACAAATATGTAGAATCTAATAAGGAAACCGATAATGGTAAAGTGGCTTTGCTTCTTTTTTGTGTAAAAATACTTTTGACAGTTGATTGTGCCTTTAAAAGTTGGGAAGGACAAGGTTTGCGAGCTGGGACAAATGCTGGTTAGCCAAGCCTATCATTTCCATCCCAAGCGGAGTGACTGAAAGTTAATGCAGAGAATATATTTTGCTGAATTGAAGATGTTCTCCTTTATGGAAGTCCTATTTTTTCCACATCTTCCCTGCTACAAAGATCTTCATAAAAGTTATTTCTCCATAGCCTTCTCCCACATTACCTAGGTACAATTGAACCTGCTCAAACGACCACCTGTACAAGACAACCCCTTTCATGAAGGACCACTTTCCATCGACTCCCAAATTGCACTTTTTCTATGTGTTATGCTGTTATCCCTCTCTAAGACGACACTCTGTCTTAAACAACCACTATTTTTTTTTACATTCGGTGGTCGTCTTAGACAGATTTGACTGTAGTTCTCAAGGGTACATGATTCAGGTTTAAAAAATTGATTTATGCCCCTTTCATCGGTGTACGGTAATTTTTGAGGTGGTGTACTTAGATCCTGCTTACTAGGGCCAACCCAGGCTGAGAGGGAAAAAATCACAGCAGAAAAAATTCAGATTGTCCAAACGCGGGATTGATCTCGGGTCTTCCGCAAAGAGCCTAACCATTACATTAGAGTAAGCTTTACAACAAAGAAAGAAATACAGTATAGAAAACAATTATAAAACAAGCCTACCTTTCCTTTCTCCATGTTGGGGTGGAATTTGTAACCATGTTTATCAAGGTGAGTTTTCTTAATCTCTGCTAAGCTGCCTTTCTCAAAATTAGAGTAGTATGACTGGTTATCAATGTTGTTGTAGTTTTCTTTCTGGAATCTTCTCCAGGCTTTCATCTCTTTCTTCTGATAACGATGGAAGAGCTTCATGCTGGAGAGAGAAAAGTAATTTCATGGTTAAAACATGACTCAAGCAAAAGTCCAGAAGTAAGACTAACCATGGAGTAAAAATAATTCAGTAATAAGCTGTTATCATTTTCATCTTATTAACCAAATTTGTCCAAACAATGTTCATTGATTTGACAAAATCATTATATTGAGGATACAAACTCACTACAGGCCAATATGTATTGACAATACATTCCACCCGTACAAAAGAACTACTAGGATAGAAGAAGAAAAATGAACTTTAGAAAAAAGAGCAAAAATGTGTTCAGTGGTGTTTGTAGAGCTTGCTTTTGAGCAGGGATATGTGCTATATAAATGCAATGCATTGCGTTATTTGTTACCTTTTCTTCAAGTCCTTCTTGCGAACACACATTGGCTTTGTATCAATAGGTCCAGTAATGCAAACTTCTCCATGCCCACATTCAAGTCCGCATTCTTCAGCTGTGAAAGTAGAAATAATATATATATATATATATATATATATACCCTATTGGGCCTCAATGGAAAAATTGCAAGAAAACCTTTAATACTCTCACTTAAAGAGTCAATATATAAAGCACCGAAACCTGGAACAACCAAATTGGAATGAAGGTGGAGGGAGGGAGATGTCCGGGGCTGCAACAACAAAAGAAGAACATCTCAGGAAGGACTTTCTTGCATTGTGAGCAATGTACAATTTCCCTCAATATTCTATGTATATGAATTGCTGAGCTAGTGAAACTACTGTCACATGTAGGGTTGATTTCTGGCAACATCTCCTTTACTTTTAGTCTTTTGGCAGGACAGGTGATACTCTTATGTAGACTTTAGACTTTCAAGAAAACTTATGTAATGATAACAATAAATTCAAACTATTTGTTTTGCTACACTTGTCTCACCTGATTTAACTTTCAGCCAAGCCAAGTGTTTCTTGTGACTGACCTGAAACATAAGGAATAAACATATCATGTGTGTGTGTGTAAGTGTGAGAGAGAAAGAGAAAGAGAGGGGGGGGGGGGGGGGCGGGCGGAAGAAGCAAAGTGATAGTGAAAACTGAGGGCTTTGAAGATCGAGAGACTTACTTGCATAATTTTCGCAACTGTTGGCCTTTTCATTTTGAATTATTTGCATTTTTTCTAGTCCATTTATGATTCCCCCTCCCCCTTCCAATAAAATTACATATATTACCCAAGTACAACAGGTAATATGTGATCATGCATCTCTACAGCAACAGTGCGTGTGCAGTATCACAGTATCAGTATCAGGTTGTGTTGGGGCGAGACTGGTGAGCTCAAGTTATCTGATACTCTCAAATTACAACAAAGGGAGTGTTCGTTTTACAACACGAGTGCAGTGTCATTTGAATATGAGCCAATTTATGAAAAAAATATTTGATCAATTTTAGAAAATGAGCCGTTTACAACTACTACCCAAGTGTTCTAGAATGCCCTGTGTAGAAGAGAACTCAGTCGGTGGTTCTGTTGGGTTCTCAGTTGCTCTCAACAGAATTTTTGCTTTGCAAACAGGCATTGGCCATCATACAAAAAATTAATTCAAAACAGTAGAACCTCTGTTATACGCAGGCCTACTCAGCTTAAAATTTACACTCGAGTTACTAGTCCCAATTAGTATTTTTACTCTTTACATGCTAAATGCTATGTAATTGTCTCATTTCCTTACACAATGAATGAGAGAGAAGGGAAAAAAAAGGGACTTTTTTTCTTTTATTGAAATAGGAAGGTTGGTAGAATTCTTAGGAGTTCTACAATTGTATTATAGGCCTAACTAGGGAAGGAGTTCCGAAGAGGGCCTTCGGACCAATAAAGCACAAAAGAAGAGGGGATATTTTGAGCAGGTATACAAAATCTTTAACATCTGTGTGAAGGCCTGTTTATTATGAAACCCCCCGATTTTTATTCTATTTAAAAAGAAGTAGATGGATAGACGATTAGTGTTGGCTAAATAAGAGTAGGCCCCATTCGGAACTCCTCCCCTAAATAGTAGGCATCGGTAGTCTAGTAGTTAGGCTTCTGGACTAATCGAAAGGTTGCGGGTTCAAATCCCAGCTAGGGCCCGATTTTGTGTCCTTGGTAAAGGCACTTTACACGAATTTTCCTCACTTCACCCAGGTGTGAATGGGTACCCGGATATAGACAGTGAAAGATCTTGTCAGTACGTTAGTGTTTGAGCGCTTGTAAAATGGTAGCTTGCACCGTATGCTTCCCACTTCCCAGGAAGTTGAGAAAGTTTCTGAGTGACTTTGGTCTGCAAGGGTATTTAATGATTGTAAAGCGCATCAGTGATTGGGTCTGGGATATATATATGCCTACATAGGTTGCCCCAGTTTTCGCTCACCTAACAACGCGTTAAACACTAGATTCCCATAGATAGGCGAAATTTGGCACTGGGCGAAAATTGCAGCACAGACAAGAGACAAGAGATGCAATCCATTCTATCAAATCTAACTAAAATAGACCTACAATAAACACAAAAGAACATCCAGGATTTTTTTTTCAGGTATAAGCTCAACACTTGCTACAACTCTATGCAACAACCTGTTGCTGCTTTTTCAGTTTTCTGAGACTACACAGACAGAAGGGTGGTGCTCACATCAGCCAGCACTGCTGCAGCAGCAGTCTCAAGTCAGTCACACATCCTCCTAAAATCCCTAACTGAATGGATAATGTAGGCTACCTCTCTGTCTCGTTTGGAAGAAGAAAAACCATTTTGTACCTACCTTTCCTCTCTTGTGGTGTTTCCCTTTACGTTTGAAGTCACGGTGCCCGTTCTCCACACCGAAGTCTTTTTTGTCCATTTTATTATGGTGACCCAGTTTCTTTGAGAATTTCTTTCGCCTCCATTCATCCTTTCTCTTGGCCTCTGTCAGAACGAGTATCACGCAACACAGCGCTAAAAGAAAGACAAAAGTCCTCATGGTTGAGCTCGAGCTTATCAGCACTTCTTAGGTCTGTCAGTTATTAAAAAGATCTGTACTCGGTGGGTGCTTTCTGAGCCCTCGTTTCTCTGTCGGTATTTATTTCCCTAACAATGGCGATTTTGTCGCCTCTCTCGCCGCGATACTTCGTCACTGCTTATTTTAGCCGGAAATCCGCCTGCAGTGTGCACGAACGACGCACAGAGGTGACAGACTAGATAAACAGAAAAATAGCGGTGACAGGTTACAGTTTCTTGTCATGAAGAGAAGGTGCTAGGGCAGGGAGACTGCCATTTTTATTTTCTCCCCTACATCTTATTGGCCCTTCATTTTTTGTTTAATCCAACATAATTCCGAACAAAAAGTATGTAGCCTACGTTATATTAATAATTTTATATGTATAGGCTATCAAGTAGATACATGTATAATATAGGCTATATCTCCCATCCAGGAAATAATGTCGACTCTCTACTCTCAGCGCGAAGTCTGGAGCCAATACGAATGAAATGGAGACATTTTATCTCTTCTTCAAGAAAGATTTTCAAAAGTCAGTTCGTAAGCTTTCCGTTTTGTCAGAATAAGACTTGCGAAAATGCGTGCATTACAGGTAGGCCTACATCTACATTTAGTTGAAGACTTAGAATATAGGTGTACGGTGTAAGCTTCTTTTTTTTGTTTTTTTTGTTTTCTTCGTTTTTTTTTGTTTTTTTGTTTTTTTGTTTTTTGTTGTTGTAGTTTTTTGTTTTTTGTTGTTTTGTTTCCAGTCTTACGTCCACTGCAACACTGCAAACTGTAAAATCATAGAGACGAGCAACTTCGACCCTGCCTATCAAGGCCAACCCGAGCTGAGAGGCAAAAATCTCAGCAAGAAAAAAACACGTAGATCGTCCACAAGCGGGATTGAACTCAGGTCTTCCCCGTGATAGGCGAAGAGCCTAATCATTACACCACAGCGCTGTTTTTTTCTTTTGGAGGGGGGGGGGGGGGAGGGGGAGAAAGAGAGATGGCCTTAAAGCGCTTGTCTTGGAATGCGGAAGTCCCATCTTAGAATTGATATTGATTTGAGGTTTCCTTTCAAAAGTTTCCATTCAATCCGTGCTCTGTCGAAGGTAGACGCTAAAAATCAGAGATCCCTGTCTCCTGAACAGTTTACACCTGTAGTAGCCTATGGCAGGGTGCTAAACCAAAAACACTAAACAAAATCAAAATACCATTGGCATCTTTGGTGTAACGGTTAAGCTCTTCTCCTATCACGTGGAAGACCCAAGTCCGATCCCACATGTGGACGATCTGCGCTTTTTTTTTACTCCAGCGATTTTTCCCTCTCAGCCTGGGTCGGCCCTGACAGGCAGAGTCAAAGTAGCCCATCTCTCAAATGACTATACAGTGTTGCAAGGGATGTAAAACTGTAAACCCAAACAATTCCACATCTCACTGAGCAACAGACCAGCTAAAGCTCTCGTCTGCTGAGGAGACGGTAGAGAAAGCTCTCGTCTGCTGAGGAGACGGTAGAGAAGAAACTCCATCCTCTGATAATTTCCAGTCGACAAAGTGCGATAGAATTGTCAGAAGAAGCAGTAATTATCTCTTTCCTTTTCTCTACTTCTCTTTTTTTTTTTTTTTACTTTTCATTCCCATTTTAAGGTCTTGTAATCACAATAATATCTACATGTATTATGTATAATGTATACTCATATTCTAAGTCGGTTGAACAGGACCAGAAATAATATCAACCTTAGCACAAGAGTTTGCTTCGTACCTACTGAGGCAAACACCATTTCAGGCCCGGTTAGGTAAAGTTACCAGTTTTATGTCCCTTGTAACGCTGCAAGGTCATTTAAGAGACAGATTACTGCAACCCTGTCTGTCAGGGCCAACCCAGGCCGAAAGAGAGGAATCCCAGCAGAAAAACGATACCTTCCGCATGTGGGGTCGAACTCAGATCTTCCGTATGATAGGCGAAGAGCCTAACCATTACACCACAGATGACGGTTTTCAGACTCGTTAGCATTCTGATGTTACTTTTGATAACTTATCCTAAATTACTAACATTGAATACGTTAAATTCCCAGTGTTTAAAATAAAATTGAAGATGAAGAACGAATGATTTCACATTTGAAGAAAATTTATTCAAACTGGAAAAAACAGGAGTGGTAAACAGAGAAGACAAAAAATCCTCGGTTAACAACAAACAACAACTCACATGTCAATGTTATGCCATTTAGCGTAATGTAGTCTTCAATCCATAAACAAGGTGAGAATAAACACAATGATGCCAACCCAAACTATCGAGTTGTTCACTCATGTCAGTCAGGCTAACAATGAAGAAAATGCCAATGTACAAGATGTACACATATATATCGTCTTTGCAATTCGCTATACGTGTATAATAAAAAGATTCTAAAACCCACTCTTCATCAGATTTGAACTAAGAATAGCATTATCTATGATCTAACATGTATTTGAATTCTGAGCATCTGTAATCATAGAAAGCTATAATTTTCCTTCATTTTTCAATCCAAATGTAAACTTAACGTACTTCACTGCAATCTTTATCCATGTACAACTCAAAACTATTGAAATGGATCATACGCAGGTAACGAACTGCAATGACGACATGATGGTTTGAACGTAGCAGAATGCGCAAGAGATGAAAGTGCTAGAGGTTAAAAAGACTAAAAATAGGTGACTTGAGGTATGGTAGACAAAGAAAATTTATTTGATGTAAGAGAGTTGGGAAGTGAGTAATACCCATTCTAATAATGCCTGGATTTACATTATAAAGTAGAACACTGACAGAAAAAAAAAATACGCAGCAATGAGAATCATCCTCTTTGATGACTTCACTACAAAGATATCAGAGTGATTTTTTATCAGCATATTCACTGCTGTTTTGGGAACAAATTAAAAAGGACGAAATAAAACACACTTCACAACAGATGAAGCTTTACATATTGACACACCAGCCCAAAGAAAACATTTAAGATTTTTCACTACTTGCCCATTTCTGTGTTCAGTGCGGATGCATAGATAAAAAGTCACAAGCTCGGTGATAGACTCATAGCTCTAGTCTATACAATTATTCCCCTTGGAGTAGAAATTTTTGCTATCAATATAATGGATTTTGAAAGCATATGGGGTAAAGAAGCAACCCATGAAAAAATATTGGTCTTCAACATAGCCCCAAGCGTAGAAAAAATTAAGCCATACAATTAGTGTTCATAAAAAATTACAGTGGCCATTACATAAAACAAAAATCGTGATCCTTGAGACAAACAAAGGTGGGATCTGAAAATAGGGACTAATGGAGAATCGCGAAAAATTGGTAACATCACGTTAATTTTACAATTTTACTTCTTTATGGCACTAGACAAGAAAAATTGTGGTTGAAGGAAGCAAAACGTGGATACAAAAAGTTGCATACAGAAACCTCAACTGTAGTACATGAGACACCTCCGACAAATAACAAATCCAATTACCGTATATACTTGTGTATAAGACGAAAAGTTTTTCCCAAATTTTGCCAGTCAAGTCTACCCCCGTCTTATACACACAATATTCCTCAGAAATCAATATTCCATTGCAGAGACAAGGGCGACAGCCACTAAGAAAAGGGGACTAAAAGCTAGAAGTGACCTAGCATCACACTGATCTTGGGGTTTACAGTATCACATTGACCTTGGATTCGATCGTAAAGAGTATGGGGAAAAAAATACCAACAATCATGGTGGTCTATCCATTTAAAAAAGGAAGGAATTCTTTATCACCTTTATGGACTTTTACCTTTTGGCCTTAGATTTGAAGACGTGCCACAAAGAATTTAATTTTTTACCTAACTGAGGTCTACCCCGATCTCATACATGATGCAACATCAAAACGAGCTACACTCCCAATAGCCTCAAAGTATACCCTCGTCTTATCTACGAGTAAATATGTTAGTTTTAAAGCCATAAATGTATTTCCTGCAACCCTTGCGAGTGATGAGTCCTTTCTTAAAAAATAACAAAGACAACAGCGGTTTCAACAACATGAAGGTTTCCAAAACAGCACTTGACAGTTTACATGGCAAGCAAAACCAACAATTCTCAAACAATAACAGTGATAACTTCTTATACAACTGTAAAAGCACACATGTGACATATTGTATTCGATGAAAAGAATGAGCAGATAAAATTGCAATTTTTCATTCATAAAAAATATCATCATGGTTTCAAACCACCTCAGGTCAGAATACTACTCGTGAACACTTAATACTCCATACATCATTATATCTTATTAGACTTACATTTGATATGAGGCTATGAATATTGACTCACTCAAAATGCCCATCCAATATCCACTGAGCCCACCCCCTTTCCTTCCCTTCTGTTTCATGAACAAATGAGATGCCCAACAACTATCAATGTGCAATAAAATTCAATAAAGCTAAGTAGACAAATAGCCATGCACAGAGGCCAATGTTGACAACCTAGTCAAAACCAAGGCAATATTAATGATGGTACTAAACTGAACACCAAACATGCAACCATAATGGTATTTGAATAAAAAAAAAAAAAAGAAAGAACAAACAAGCATCTAACAGATAAGTGACACATGGAAGAAGTCAAAATCGACAAGTTATGTTACAATAAGATCAATACCTATAGCCATGTGATACCTTTTCAAAGTTCAAAGTCACCATAATGTCCTCATCTAATTTATTACTCTGTATTTGCCTAAAGGATAAAAAAAGAAATCTTCCGAACTATACCACAACTGCAGGCAGAAATGGCAACAACAAAAATTGCTATTAAGATTTTGTTTCTTGATTCAGTAGCTTTTGAGTTTTGTGCATTTGTAGTGCAATGTAATGTGGAGTTTTTCATCTGAATTTTTTCGGACTTTCTTGCCATCATACCAGCACTCCAAACATACATTGAATAGAAACAGAAAAAAAACCCCACATACATATTAAGTTATATGATCAATTAGTTTTTTTTGTAAAAATACAACATTTTCATTTTCCACTCCCTATATTACATATGATCTTGAAAAAAAAAAAAAAAAAAAAACAATTCAAGAGTCTCCATATATAATTGGTTATTTCATGAACTGATTAAAACTCTAGGATTTTAGAGGATACAGTTTCAACTTTCATGAAATTTTCTTATCATGACCAGTACGTTCATGGTATCATTATTCAAAGAAGCATAACATGTTCTTGACAATTATCTAAAAAAAAACCCAGCAGTCCTGCCAAAGAGAAGAACAGAGGAATGTCTTTCGTGAAATGCATGAGAATATTTCTTAGGTATAGCATAAATTGAGCAATCAATCAAGAAAACATTCAAGCATGAGTTACATCATTTCTTTTTCTATTGCTAAATTCCATAATATGCGGTCATAAACCACATCATCAATCAGAAGTTGGTGTTAAGACTTTGGTGAAAGCTTCACTCTTTAAATGTCATACCAGCAACAATTAGTCCTCAAAATAAAATAAACAAAGTTAAAAGACGGACCATCTGTGTTAAATCCTCTAAATGGAGGAGTTCAATGGTTTTACAGGAGGAAACCCTGCATGCATTTATAACTAAATAATGTTTTCTTTTCCTCAACTGGAAGCTTTAAGTAGTGATACAGTACCAAGCTGTGCATCCTAAAAATCAAATAAAAATAAAAACAAAAAGAAAGAGCTATTGATTTATTTATGAGGCACCAGCTTCTTAGGTTGTTTTAGCCTAACACAAAGAAAGAAAGAATGACATCCAAGCCAAATAAATGTCATTAGTGTAAAACATTAACTTACATTTACATCAGGTAAAATAAATAATAACACATGTTACATCAAATGAATATTATCCTAAGCAGTGAATGAGCAGTCGTGTGGCAAGACAATAATTTTCTCACATACGCTTGGAAACTTCATTGACCAGTGCAAATCAATATCATTGTGCGAGATGGGAGTGATTCGTTTAGAGATAGAGGTTAAAAGCAGTGAAGCAATCAATTCTTTCACAACCTAAAAGCATGAAGGTACCTAATGAAGTTACCACATGGAAGATAGAAGAGTCGATTCTATCACAGATGAGGGTTATAGGTAACAGAAAGTCCATTGAGAACTAACAGAGAAAAATACAATATTGAGATCGATAAGCTTTCTTACAGTACATTGTATCATGTATCAAGTCTTTTATTGGTGGTGATGATTCCGAAAATACAAATGAACATTGAAAATACATTTCTTTCATTATCTGTCATCTAGACATGCAAAATATGATGCCCATGAAGAAAATACAACAACAAAAAGTCTTACGTATTTTGTAGACAATTTCCCTAAACATTTTTGCTAATATAGAAGTTGTTCACTCATCTGGAGATGAATATGGCCTTAGAGATGCATATATATGTAAATTAAAAAAGTAAAATTTTCAGGTAACACCTGCCCCCTCTATATTAGTATATGCTTCAAAAGATGACAATTATTGCCAAAAAAAGAAAAAATACTCCGGCCGACATTTGAATAGCATGAGACAAATTTAAATGTAAAAAGAACTCAATACAAGGACTGCATAATATTAAAAGAACGGAGAAAGATGGTATCACAATTCAAAAGGTGGAAGTCAAACAAGCAAAATGAAACACACAAATCTCTCATCAAAAGAGAACAGTAACTGTATTAATGAGGATAAATGAGATTTCTTCTCTGTCTCCACAAAGTACCAACGAACAAACACGTTTCTTCAAAGAAGATAGGACTTAACAGTCAAAAGATGACAGTAATGTAAGAACTTTTAATAAGAGATTTACAAATAATAAAGAGGTGGGAAGGAACTGAGGACAGAATGTAAGGAAAAGTAAGCCTCAAAATTTATAAATAAGGTGAAGTTTATACGGTGAAGCAAAATTTTCTCAATTTTACTTACGAGCCTGACAAGTTAGAAGTGCATGGGCTTATGCAGAAGCAAATAGAAAAATTGCACAATTCAACCATGTCAATTAAAAGAATTTCGCTCATGGCAAACAGCCTGAAAATGTTAACAAGCCGCATCTCCAGTTCTTGCGACAAAACAATAACCCTACCAGTTTTATACCCTGGTCACTTCAAGGAAAAAACAAAGTACAATTTATAATCATCTCAATAGCTATTACTATTACGTCAGCCCATTAAGTGGCAAACAATGGATAAGTACCACCACCATCCTAGCCAAGAGGGAAAGAAAAATTAAATTACGTAAACAAAATATTGATCCACCCAGCCCAAATAACCTTCAACAATAACCCAAAGCAAAACAAAATTATGTCTTGGGACAATAAAAAAAAAAAGAAGAAAGAAACAATGTTTACATATATGCACAAAATCGTTTTGAACAAAACAACTAAAAATTGAAGTACTTGTGTAATAAAAGTGACAAAGTTTGTGCGATAATTCAAGCATGTTGAATATAGTCTGTGAACAAGAGAATAATATAGTCGCAAAAAGTATAACCCATACCTGCTGTACATTGCATTAAGGGAAGTTCAAGGATATAATCGAGTTGGGGACCAGCGTATACCAATGTCCATGTGCTAAGCAGGACATTAGCAATGCTGTCTACAAATATTATGTAAAGATATATAGGCAAACTATGCAAACGTAAAGTAAAATATTAGTACTTAAATGTGTCAAAAGCTAACATTTAATAATATATACAGAAACATTCTGCAACATTCTTCTCCTCATTTCAATCTGTTACACTGTCACAACATCCTTGCTTCATAAAGACCAAATTGATGCCGGCACTTTCTCTGCCCCCCACAGTGAGGAATTATCTTTTCGAAAGCCCCTCATACCCTAACAAAAAATAATATCAATGCCACAGACTACACTGGGAAAGCCTTCCTTTCCATAATTCTGGAACCCAGCCCCAAACCCTTATAAGCCAATAGTAATTTAGATTACCAGTAATGAATTCAATAATTATTTTCATATCGACTTGTCTGCTTTAGGCATCTGAATTGAATATTTTCACACAAAAATTTAAGTTGAAAATCAATGCCCTAAAAAATACATGCTTCAAATAAAGGATCTAATAAAAAAAAATTTTAAAAGGAAAACAGCACGATCCCTCCGTCTTCTCACTAGTCCCACTCGTGTCGCAATAAGCACATACACTTTTCAGAGTAACGCTATCAATCAATTGCTAATGCTTTGGGTTGAAAAATACTTTTATGCAAAATACATGTCACTT
This sequence comes from Phyllaplysia taylori, assembly GCA_032273245.1. Taxonomy (NCBI): domain Eukaryota; kingdom Metazoa; phylum Mollusca; class Gastropoda; order Aplysiida; family Aplysiidae; genus Phyllaplysia; species Phyllaplysia taylori. Next base: position 851 of record JAUKPP010224020.1, on the reverse strand, counting down.
CAAATATAATTTTACAAATTTAATAAATTGTCAACAATAGTACCATCAAGTTTGAAAGAAAAACAACAAAACCCAACAATTGAGCATCAAATTATGAGTTGAAAAGATGAGGGGAGTAGACAGTAAGCTAGTTGACGTCGCAACAGATGCTTTTGCAAAAATTTGATGTGGAAAAGTCAACTTTATTTTCGATGTACCACACCAGCGTTGGCAAAGTGTACTTTTCAGGAACAAAAGTTGACAGTGTACACTTTCAGACACAATTACAATCTTTGTACTCTGCTGTCTTAACCATGAATTTATCAACTTGATACTCTGCTGTCCGATGTACAAAACATGAAAGGGTCCACGTCAAAGAATATAATTAGATGGTGAATACTCCAGAAGCTCAATTCACATAATCAAGTGAGCAGAAGAACATTCAATCTCCACTGATCGATATAAATAGATACTGCTGATGCTCTGGAACTGCATGTCTCTCTCTCTCTCTCTCTCTCTCTCCCTCCCTGGACTGCACAATCCCAGCTTACTCATCCATTTCTCCATAGCATTCCTCAGCATCCATAAAGAACTTGTTTGCCAATCTGCCCTTCATCGCAGACATTGCGGCCTCTGCTGCCTCGTTATACAAATCCCCTGAGAAGATAACAGTACAAGTTAAAAAAGATCTTTTCATTACGAAAATTTCATTGGATTAAAGAGAAAATGAAATAAAACTTCATGAGACCACAGACCCTAGAATCATATAGACGGTCCAGTCTCTTCTTCGCGTCAATTAAAAAACGTCCGCACTGGCGCTCGAAGCGCACCTGGCGGCAATAGTGGTGATGCGCTCGCAGCGTTTCGTTGCT
>JAUKPP010223909.1:595-13795 GCA_032273245.1 Phyllaplysia taylori | reverse complement strand
CCTGTTTTGTCAGTTGCAGGCCAGGCTCATGTATATATGATATATACATATGAGCCTGGCCTGAAACTGACAAAACAGGTCAGTGGACGCTCCGCCTTACCACCAGGACTATAGCTCTGTGACTTAGATACAAGGTGCTCCCATTGCTGGACTTTCACATATATATTATGTTAGTGCAATATTATCCTATCTCGAGATATGACAGTTTGCTTCCGCACCCTCAATATGAGCTGACACTTATAGTGCCAATCTTGTCTGCAGCAATTCACATTACTTCCTGTTCTGTTGTTTAGTACTTCTGTGATGTTAAGACAAGGACTACAAACAAGACAAAGGAGACTTTTAAAAAAACAACGTTTTCCACAATTTTACTCTTGTTTTCCATTTTAATTTCACACTTTGAGACATGTTGGAATTTTAATACAGATTAGTGCAAGTCGTGTGTGTTTTTATGGCAAAGATGTCTATTACTTTGAGGAGATGTATTTTTTCATTATTATATATGTGTATATGTATGATACAAACCATAAATTATTAGATAAAATGGACATAATGCACTCTTTGAAAAATAAGAGTAAAATCCCACTTTTCAGATACAGAGTTACAAAGACTAGTATTTCTATAGTACCTCCGAGTGAAGTGTGTACTTCATGTACTTTAACAAGGAAGCTAAATCAATATATCTCTAAATTCTAAAGTGCAACACTTTTTCTGCTAACTGCATCATCATTTAGTATACTTTTTTAATGTATCTTACTATTTTCCTGTTGGTTGTTCTTTTTTCAGTCTATCATGTCTTAATTTGCTTACTCTTTCTAGTATTGAAAGAGCTTGTGCGGAAACAAGAAGTCTTTTTCTGTGGTATTTATATCACTGTTAATGTAATGCAGCACCTGAATCTCTTTTATACACTCTTTGGTTTTTAGTTATACTCGTAATTGTTACAAAGAAAAAAAACGACAAGATTGCAAAGGGTGATTTGAGGGAGTTCTCATGTGGTCGGCTTCTTCTACTTCTCTCTTAGTGTAACCATCGTCTTCTTCTCTCCTGGCACATAAATGACCTAACTGTATTGTTGGTGCTGTGATCTATGAAATGGTGATCCCCTTCCCTATCCCAGTCCTCATGCCACCCCACCCTCTCCTCTCTTCCCTCAACCAAATTTTTGGTTGTTTGCATAAGGGCGAATAGTACAACGACTGTTGTGGGGTATTCGCCTCTTTGCTAAACAACCAGTGAAATGTTGAGCCAGTCCAAATGAGTCATGAGTCACAATTTGGCTCTGTAGTGTTATCGGTGTCACCAGAAGGACTACATGTTGAATTTGCTTTTAAGTGGTGACAATTGATTATCTTGCTTAGGCGCTGAGATTTCATCGTTTTACCAAAGAAGAATAGAAAAGGGAAGGAAAACTGCTTTAAAGTTTATGTATTTTTTACAGTTGTCCCATTCATTAATAGACCTGTCCCTTACTCCATAAAAGTAGTAACAACAGCAAGATTACCCGGAGAATAGGGGGCAGATCTGCACCTAAATGCACTGCAATGAAAATAACCCTGGGCCTTCTACATAAAATCGAGTTAGGGATTGAACTATTAAGATTGCCTTTCCTGAGGTCCCATATCAAACATGTAGGGACATTTTAAGACTTCAAGTTTCCCTATGTGTCTATATTAAACACTTTTGAACCCCCAAATTGGCTGTGCAGGGCTTTTTCTCAGCATTAATACATGTACCAGTGATTTATGACTCATTTGGACAGAGCGCAAGATGAATGTCGTGGGTTGTGCACTCACACTGCATGCTGTGCATGACTCGTGCCAAACTGTGTGATATCCTACACACAGATGTAGAAATGTCATTTGATTTATATGTGCTACTGTATGGTTACAACTGACTATCTTTCTTTTTATAGTGTAGAAATGTCATTTGATTTATACTACTGCATGACTGTAGTTGCCTTTTTTTATGAACAACTTGTGGAATTAATTTTAAAAAATATATTTTTCCTATTCAATTTCCTGAGAAAAGTAGCAACTTGATGAATGAGACGATTCTGCTATAAGTCTATAACTACATTTCACGTACTTACAGCACACAAAAACTTATAAGTTTTATTCTTTAGGTTGTTCTGGAGTTACCGGTGCATATACCAAATGCTGTAATGTTATCTTCACATTTCACACCCCATTCTCCTGTTTTTTCGTATATCTCATCTGAGAATTGAGGCAGTTGTTGTAGACTTTTGTGTGACTTGCATGTAGTAGTGAAAAGAGATTCATTTGCAGACCTGCCAACCTTCCAAATTTAATAGCAAAATTCCCAGATTCAGGTTGCCTTTACTGAGGTCTGGATTACAACATCATTTCCCACGGGTTGATTGAGCCACAGAGGAAAAACTATTTTCTCTCTAAAATTTGCTTTTGGAAGGATTTGATCTGTGATGAAAAACAGGAATAAAGTGTGATCCACCAGGTGGACTAAAATACTAAACACCATGCTGGTCACTAAGATAAGATCCAGATGCTACAAACTTTTATTTTTATTCATTATAAATTTTGCTTACTTTGATTCTATAAGTTTGCACAGGCAGATCAAGGTTCAGTCGTGGACTGATGATCTCCACACATCTTTCCTCTTTCTGTCCTAGAATTGTGATGTTTTTTTCTATGTCAGTCCATGGAAAGTTTGCAGGTCTGCATTTGATATTTTGACTCATATTTTGAAGTGCGGAGTGTCTCCTAAATCTCTATTCAAGAAGTGATGTTAATTAAGTAATTATATCTTTTTCATCTTTGTTTCAGCCGAGGTGATGATCCTCTGATTTTGACCGGTTTGGCCAATGGCAAAATGGCGCTCTATCCACTGTCTGAAATATTGCAGGTGAGTTTTTGTCATGTGAGGTCCAAAGGGCAAATTCCTCAGTACACATATCGGTAATTTATGGTGTAATGGTTAAGCTCTTTCCTGTCTACGGAAGATCTGAGTTTAATTCCATGTGCGGACGATCTGTGTTTTTCTGCTGAGATTTGTTCCTCTCAGCCCGGGTTCGCCCTGACAGGCAGGGTCAAAGTAGCCTGTCTCTTAAATGACCTTGCAGTGTTGCAAGGGACCTAAAACAGGAAACTAGACCAGTCATTATGCATATTATTTTGAACGAGAGATACGTAGAAGTTTTGGAAAGGAAGGAAGCCAACAGAACTGTCTGTCATATAAAACTCTCTACACAGAAGATTTAATGATATGCTCTTCTCCTATCACATAAAAGATGAGAGTTCGAGTCCCACAAGGGAAAAAATTTTAATTGAACATGTCCATGTTTCTGTTGGTATGTAGCGTCATGTTAGGCTCTTCATCTAACACAAAGAGGCTGGGGGTTCAATCCCCATGTTTGGGGAACATCTCTGTCTCTTTGCTTGGATGTTGTGACCCTCTCTGCCCAGGTTGGCCCCGACAGTCAGAGTAGAAATAGGCCACCTCTAAAATAACCTTACACTAACAGTGTTTACAAGGGATGTAAAACCAAAGAAAATAAAGCCAGAAGATCACAACCATTCCAAACTTAACAATAAGTTATCACATTTAATTGTGCCATGCAGGGCCCAGATATGGATCCCATCGAGATGAAGCTGGGCGAGACCTACGAGCCGGTACGCTGCATCATGCGCAGTGCCATGGATCGCAAGCTCATCGCTTCTTGTGGCACAAAGGTCGTTGTCATGGAGACCAAGATTGGAGTGGCGGTGGAGGCCATGTTTAATACTGTGAAGAACAGGTGAGGGAGAAATAATTGAGGAGACAAGATGAGATTTCTTTACAAAAGTTAAACAAATGTATCCTTATTTAGGAGTTCTTAAGGTTAAAAAGCTGTTCATTTTTTTTTTTTAAAATCTCTAAGTGAGCTGTGATAGAGTAGAATAGTTTCAACCAGGTTGGTGGACAGTGTGGATCAGTCCTCTCCTGTTTTTTCTCTATTATCCATCTCTCTCTCTCTCTCTCACTCTCTCTCTCTCTCTCTCTCTCTCTCTCTCTCTCTCTCTCTCTCTCTCTCTCTCTCTCTGAGGTCAATTGACGGTTGCTCGAGAGGGGTCTCTCATCTTCCTTCCTTTCTGTTCTAAGTATTAGTATTGTCTGCTTCTATTTCCTGGGGCTAAATAACCGTACAGTGTTGATAATAATAATAATAATAATGACTGCTTTATATAGCGCATATCCCTGCTTGAAAGCAGGCTCTATGCGCTTTACAATCAATTATTACCCCGGCAGACCAAGTCATTAAGAAACCTTCTCAACTTCCTGGGAAGCATACAGTGCAAGCTGCCATTTTACAGGGGCTAAAGCACTAACATGCGGACAAGATCGATCGCTGTCTATAGCCGGGTACCCATTTACACCTGAGTGAAGTGAGGAAAATTCATGTAAAATGCCTTTCCCAAGGACACAACGTCGGGCCCGAGCAGGGATTCGAACCCGCAACCTTCCGATCACGATTCCGGCAGCCTAACCACGAGACCACCGACGCCACAAGGGTGATAATGTTGTAAATACCAACCAAACAAACATGGACAATAAAATTTTCTCTTATGTTTCCCTCCTCACAGCACGCCGGCGTCCCCTCCCATCACTTCCATGGCATGCGGCCGTCTGCTGTATCTCTCTCACCGCGGCAGCACAGAGCTCCAAGCCTGGGACACGACACGCGGCCGACACAAGAACAGCCTCAACGTCAGCACAAGCTTTGGGTGAGAACACATACTGGTTGGGGTGAAGTTTGGCCAAAACAGCCAAAGAAGCTGGTGCCTCTATAAATAAATAACTTACCTCTAACTGTATTAATGTCTGAACGGGCGTCTATGGTGAAATATTTTGACTATCATGCAGAAGACCCAGACTAAAACAGCCAAAGAAGCTGGTGCCTCTATAAATAAATAACTTACCTCTAACTGTATTAATGTCTGAACGGGCGTCTATGGTGAAATATTTTGACTATCATGCAGAAGACCCAGACTAAAACAGCCAAAGAAGCTGGTGCCTCTATAAATAAATAACTCTTAACCCCTAACTGTAGTAATGTTTGAACACATACACACATATACACCCATATCACACACACACGCACACCATACCACACACATACAGAACATACACACACCATACTACACACTCACACACGCACACATACTGAACATACACACACCATACCACACCCACACACACACATACTCACACCACATAACAGAAAAGTCAAATCAATCAAGACCTTCTGTTTGTTTGTCCATAGCCTGTCTCGCAAAGAGGGCCGTATCACCTCCATGGTTCTACACGACACAAAGACTCTGTGGCTCGGCACCGGTGGAGGTCAGATTGTCCTGGTGGACATCAACAACTGGACGCCGGTCATCTGCACTCATCGACACACAGCTTCTGTACGCTGCTTGTTGGCAGTGAAACTCAGGGGTAAGTGACTGGCACCCATTTTGAGATACAGTACAGTGCTGATAATCCAACCGACGATAAGCCAACAAATTTGTTCCTCCGACACAATTAGCGGGAACTGAATGTTGTCCTCGATTTTATGTCTCAATAATCCGACAATCTGCTGTTACAACTCCAACATAGGTTGGGAGAGAACAACAGTGATAAATGAATAGACAAAAGTGTTCCATAATCCGGCAATTTTTAGATTCTTGGGCAGGTGCGACAGGTTACACGGTTATGTAGAATCCCATTCACCAACACCACGTGCTTTGTACACAGAAAGGCCAAGAACTCTTAAAATAGCAGACGATCAGTACCAAGCTTGACAACTACCCTTGGATTCCTCGTACCCACTTCCGACAGTGTAGAGCCTGATATACTAGTAACTCTCTCTCTCTCTCTCTATCTCTACAGGTTTGGTCAAGTACGGACCCAACTCCAGCACAAGTGTCATTCTTAGCGGAGGGCTCGGCTTCAAAACCCGCTCAGAGAATGATGTAGACAAAGGTAATAGATCATTTCATCATCATCATCATCATCATCATCATCACCATCGTATAAATGTGAAATAAGAAATAAGTTGGAGTAGAATTTAAACAAGGAAAATTTAATTGAAAACTTTAAAACTTGATAAAAACGTCTAATATTATTATTAGGCCCAACTTTTCGGCATTTCACCTTCATCAGGGTCACATCATCATCATTGCCTTTCTCACCCTGGATCAGGTTATGGGCAATGTACAAACACTTTCCACTATTCTCTATCCTTGGCTAACTTCTCGGCATTATTAACAGATAGTTTGCATTGTCATCACTGTCAATTTTATTGCAACGCCATAAAATCATGCTCTTCTCAAAATAGAAAGGGCAGTAATTATTGATATCTTTTCGACTTCTCGGCAGTTTTACTGTGAAAATTCTGTGTTCCTCCACCTTCCATACCATGTTGGAATACATTTCAGGGTGAATTAAAGAGGAAAATATTGTTTAAACTTTGTAGTCACTCACTGCATATATGCGCAACCTAAATTCACACCATCCAGTCACCCAAGAAGCCTCACCGTGTTATTGCTGGCTGCGTGTGACCGATAGCGTTCTTTGTCCTTCTGCCTGTGTGACTACAAAGTTTTAAGTAAAAAACATGTAATTTTGAAAGTCACCCCCAATGGATGTCCATTTTCTACATAACTTCCTTCCTGAGAGCGGGCAAATCCAATTTTTATCAATAATTCACCCCAAACAACAATCTTAAAGTATTATTTAGAGCTACCAATTTTCCGGATAAATTCAGAAATCCAGATACTCAGACCACTCTTGTGCCCACCCAAAGCAATTCAACAGCTTATAAGCAGAGCAAAATAACTGGATTTCTAGATTTTTTTCTTATCCAGTTAATGTTTCTGATTGTTTTACTCTTGATCCTTCACTAGATAACCAGTACGGCTGCATCGGAGTGTGGGACGCCGACTTCCCCCAGAGCATCAAGCAATTCTCTGACTGGTCCAGGAAACGCAAGGAGCTCATTCAAGTCACCACAAAGCGACGGTCAATGATGAAATAAATCTTACAGGGAATTCGTGTTGATGGCTCTGAGTCACGCTCTGAGCTTGCTCCAGTAACATGTGAATGTTAGTGAATGTGAATGCATCAGTTAAGTCTGGAAAGACTGGATTCTCAAGTCTGGAGACATTGGAAGTAATCTGTTCACATCCTGGGTTTTCAGCCCCTCTTGTACTTACTTTATCTCTGTCTGTGCCCTCAAGAATGTAAGCTAGAGAGAAAAATCTCCCCATCCATTCCGGTCCTTCTTCTCTTTCTGGTTTACATCTGTCCACTTTGTTGCCTTTTACTTATATCGTATCTCCACACAGCACCAAATATAAATCCCCCCCCCCTTTTCCCCAACCCACACACATAAACATATCCCTTCTCCTCCACATGTGAGAGACTAACAATGGTCCCTGAGAGCAAAGGAAGCAAAATGTGACAGTATGGTGGGAATCGTGTTGTTGTTATTGTTGCCAGTCATGGACTTTACAACTTACAAAGCCATGGCAGTCTAGCTCTGTACCCCGGGAGTGGAGAGCCTTAAAATTGGCCCCTTAATATGGCAAAATTGTAAGACAGTCTTAAGACCTCTCCGGACCGCTGTCTTCCTAGGTCCACACTGCTGGATACTGCAAATTCCATCTACTCTGTCTATGAGTCTGAAGAGACTGAGAGGTTATTATCTGTAGAGGCACCAGCTTCTTTGGCTCTTTTAGCCAGACTGTAAGGGCCGTGCAAATTTAGGTATTGTTGTTTGCCATACGCAGGCAACTGAGTAAATGTTGCATCAACTCTTATCAAGCAGTGACTGGGCTCAGGCAATGTGAAAAGAGCAAGTGACCTATTTAATGTGGCATAAACTCAGCTGAAATTGTTGGTGTGTCCCATGTGTATGAGGCTCCACTAAAGAGTCTCTGTAGATCTCTCTGTTTCTCCTTGGTTGCCCCTGCTCAAAGCTTTCAATTGATCATATGAAGTTGACTTTAAGCAAACAAATTACTGAAGCCATTGACATTATATGCATAAAGATCAATATATAGAGGAACAAAAGCAGAACTGCTGAAAGGAGTTGACTTTGAGCAAGTTGACTTCTTAGCCTTATAGACTCAACTGTATAATGCCTTTTATTCATAATGTCTACATAGCTACATTTCTTCATCATACATCGGTTGTGTGTATTAGTGTTAAATGACAAGGATGAAAGTGGCTCTGCAACAGAGTTGCTGCAATCTGGGATCCCAAAGGATTCGACAGAGTTTGTAACGCATGTGGAAATAACAGTAGTTTAATAGTCCATGGTAGATTTTCAAGTACTATCGTGTTGTAGTCTGCCATGAACCATTAAACTAGCATGAAACATGTATAAAATACCAACTGCATTCTGGTTGAATATTGTAACTTTTACTACTGTGTGTATTAGTGTCAAAGAGTTATATCCCCGAAATATTGCATTCTAAGCAGTAATGCCTTGCCCTTTCCTTTGCACTGCATTGCTTGTATAAAGTATAATGAGAATTATCTTGTAATATATCCTGTTGTGTGTATATATATAGCCACAAAGTATTGATATAGAATTTCATTCAAAGCCATTCCATAGATGTGGCAGCTGAACACTTTGCTTATGAATGACTGTCAACTTTCTGAGACGCAAATTTTCCCATCTCCCATTTGAGTAACATTCTTTATATCTTGGTGAGCAATATAATGTGTACGCATCTGGAAAATCCCGAGTAAAAAATCAAAAGTATGATCTATTTCATGTATTGTGTTTCAAGGTCAGTCCTTTGCTTCTCAAAAGCAAGTTATTATGTCAGTAATATCCATGTTTCAGGTTTATTGTACTGTTGATGATATTTAATCGTTGCACTGTAGAGTTGAGTTTGTTGGGATGGTTTTATGCTATTGACTGTTTTACAAACAACTTAAAAAGGAAGCAAGGTTTTAAATTTTCGCATTTTTGTTGTTTCATGTAAGAATGGCTGTCAAGTTTATGTGTTCATGAGTATATTTTACATATTTGATACAACGGTGTTCCAAATGTTGTTTGTCATTTTAAAACAAGGGATGTTTTACAAGACGTTAGTTGATTGGGTTTTTAGAAATTTTTTTTTATTTTTTTTATACTTCTACTATCGTGTTGTGAGTTGGAGTTTTTTCTTAAGATTTTACTCATCTCAGGTTATTGGTCCATTCCTTCGCTGGCGGCATGCTAGCCTTGTGTATCTTCTGTGTTTGTGACTAAAGCAGGAGTATAACTGTACTTTAACTCCTACGGCTCAACTGTGAAATATGATATTTACTGACTTTATTTTGTTATCTCTGTGTCTTCCATCAGTGTTTCTCTCAATTGTCATTTTGCTTACCCTGGAATGTTCTATGTATGTTTGTTTGTTTGGTTAGGGTTTTAGGGCTCCATCGACTCTATAAGGTCATTTCGGCTCCCAGAACCATTCCAAAGTATATTTTGTGTAGGGATTAATTTTGAATTTTCCCCGGGTGACGACCTAACAGGCCTATTCTTTTCAATTTTCAACCACCAAGGAATCTTTAACGTGTGCAATGTACACCTAGAACTATGATTTATAAATTGGGTTTATATGAACATGCCTCTCCGACCTTAGCTGTAGAGTTTTATTTACCCGAACAATGTGGCCTATGTCTTGTATTTCACCAATGTATGCTCTTCCTAAAGTTTTAACAGTCTACAAGATTCACATTCACTCTTAATTTTTCCAAATTTTTTCTGATTCATTGATATAGGAATGAAGATAGTGTAGGCTTTTCATCCTTGTCAATGCGTAAAAAGAGAGCAGGAAAAAATGTAACTATCTTTTTTTTAGATGTGCAGATTTGTTAGTTACAGGGACACAGAACCCTCTCATGATACCAAGTGGAATGATATTTTCACGTTTCATGACTTATATTTTTCCTTGTAACTTTGAGTGGAAGACAGTTTATTTAGCATACATTGTGGAATAATAGTATGTGATTGTGTCTTTTCTCTTTTAGAATTTACAGTAAATTACAGGTCTTGTGCAGAAAAAATATATTTAGTACTTAAGCTCTGTTTGCGTTGATCTCAGAATATTTAACACTTTATAGTCACATAGCCAAATGGGAAAAAAAAACACCTATTAGTCAGAGGCAGACAGTGGTAACATAATTACGTTTCATTTGCTTCACGCATATACACAGAGTGGGGAAATTTGGGTTTGTGCAACATTCAATGCATATATATGCGCCAGATAAATCGAAGTGCTACTGACGCAGCATGCAAATGGCAACCCTTAGGGAAACGTAAGCCTAATTGAGTTTTTAAGTAAAAACCAAAACAAGAAAAGGCTAAAACAGCTGAGGCTGGCGCCTCTATAAATAACCCATTCTTTACTAATACTGATAATATGCACCAAATGACAACAAAAATGTTGTTGAAGTGCCAACCATAAAACTTCAAGTAACGCTTTGTTTTCCCTCAGGCTACTGTTATTTCTATATTCAATGATCCTCCGTGAATCGCCACTGGGGATCAGTATACCCATCACCTCTGCTGTGCCTATCATCACCTCATCTTTTGCTTACATTTTTTTTATAAGATATTGAAATCTTGCAAACTACATTTCTTTTCTTGTATACCGTAAGCTCAATTCTTTCATATTGTAAACCTAGTGCGGTGTTTCCGTACTGTGGGGAAGTATATCACATGGTTGTTGATTTTGCAAGTATTTGTTATGACTTTCTTACAATATCTATGCATAATATCCAAAGCCCCCTGCGGAAGACAGGGACCACCTGAAACCAAAATTAATGAACCAACGACGACCTCATGAACTTTACTCAACAGCTCATGGCAATGTTTTAACCTTTTCTACCTCACGTGGGTGAAAGACACCCATTCGTGTTAGTAAATCAAAGCTCATATCGTCACCGTTCCCTAAGACTATCATAACTGATTTTTGCTACTTTTTCACTTATGATAGTCTCAGGTAACTGTGATGATATGAGACTCAATTCAGACTTGCTGCCATTATGAAAAGTGACATATTATTTTTAAAAACCCTGTTTACTGTAACTTAAGTGCCTTTGTAAGTAAAGCCAGTGTATGGTCCTAATAAATGCCACAACACCACTATACCTGTTTGATATTGTTTACCCTAAAATATTGTGGTGGTCTTTATCTTTTGTGGAGGGCTAGATAATTTGAAATCCAAAGTTTTTGGATCTTCCAGAGACGAAACCTGGACTTCCTAAGATCCAGTTAGCATTCTACTTGCATTTGATGTTGGATTTTGAATATATTTTGATAAAGTCGATCAAAATGTTTGCATGAATAGTTTATGCATATTTAGGCTGACATATATTGCCATTTGTTATAAGTTTCTTTAGTAGAAGCTTCATGTCCACTTTTTTTTAATCAAAATTTGTTTTAGTGACTGAAAACAACTTACAAATAATGATTCACAGACAACAATACGGCCGATAAGGTTGGAAAGAACAAATCTGGTTACATCATGGTGATTTTATAAAGACAAAGAGGGAAAAACACAGAGGTTTTCGTTTCTCTCATCACAACTGAGTTATTGTTATATCCGTGTTCATTATATCAGAGTTCCACTGTGTGTGTGTGACAATGGTATCCTGAAGATGATGAGATTGGTATTTAAGATGAACTAGGCATTGCCCTCACTTTTCTACACTAAAGATGTGTCTGGAATTTCCTCAAATTATTGGATCAAGAGAGTTATTACTGGTTTTTCCGCCATGCCTTTCAAGCTTGGTCAAACTATCTCTCTGTCTATAATTATGTGGAATTCCTCTTCGCTTATTTTTAATCTGACAGGCTTAGGTGAATGCAGCCAGCCTTATAACTGTTTTAATAATAAATCTACCATCAACACGGCAGAAGTTATGAGTATATCATAGCATTTACTAGAGATAGAGTGAGGGCATTACAGGTTCTTTTAGATGCATTACAGAATGTATTTGCTTGGATACTTACTTTTGACAATAGGGGGCATCTTTCCATTACACTAGGCCATATTAGTCAGTGTTTGTCTATAACTATAACCCATAGCATTTTTTATCTGACTGATCCCCTCATCCCCCAGGCTGCATGAACAACAATTTTGGAAATAGTTTATGGTATGAAATCCAAAATTGCTTGTGCGCATGATCTATTTTCAGCACATTTATCCATAGAATATTTTTCAGTGTTCCTTGAATAATTGCAAGTTTTAAGCATGATCACTACAGTATAAATACACAATGTTTGTCGTATGTGCCATTGATATATTTTTGTTTGATTTTGTGTTAAGTAGCTGCTTAGGTAGACAAATAGTTGCACTCTAGTTGGCCTTATAATGAGATTTGCTGCCTCTTTTCAATACTCATACGTCTGTAGAGATGCAGAGAAGAACAAGAAGCTGATTCTCTTTGTCATAAAGGCAGAGCAAGCTACTGACTTAAGTGTCTTTTAAAACTTGTTTTATTCATTACATTATTTTTGCCCATGTTCCATGTGCAGACCAACTTGTGTGCAGCTGAAACAGTTGTGTCAAATGTGATGAATTCATGTGTATGTATAGTGTGTGTATGTTGACAACTATCTTGTTCATGGTATATTTGCACTTTTCTCAAATTCATTCAATAAATGTCTTGAGTCTGCCCAAATGAGTTGAAGTTGCAGCAAAAGCCCTGCAAAGTCAATTTGGGTTTTCAGAAGTAAATTTTCTTTTTTATTACAGCATCTGAAATTGTTCTCAGATCTGAATGTCTTGAAAATTATAGAAGTAAAACCATGGGGAAACTCAGTCACATTTTTATAAAAATTCACATACATGTATGCCATCAGGGACAACTGCCAAGAACACGTTTAGCCATAGAAGTTGGTTTTCTCCCCTTTTATTCTCACTTGGGTGTGTCACTGTGTGTTGGGGCAACTTTAAATAGTCATATTTCAGCAGCCAGTAGAACCAACAAGATAATTTTTTCATTATTTGAAAGGGAAACAAAAGGCTTTAAAAGGACATCAATAACTCTACATTTCCAAAATGTGACTTGTAATTCATTTGGACTGAATGCCCGACAAATGTGCTGATGTGACAAATGTGCTGATGTGACAAATGTGCTGATGTGACAAATGTGCTGATGTGACAAATGTGCTGATGTGACAAATGT